>JACEGR010002537.1:0-126264 GCA_014170235.1 Listronotus bonariensis | reverse complement strand
GTTTTTAAAAAAATATCAGTAAACAAACTTACGGGACCGGGGAGTGAAAAGGGGTGCTGGGTGGGGTAAAATTGGTAAAACGAGTTAATGAAACTGAACATCACATGTAAAATTAAGTAAAAATTACACTTTTTTCTCATATTTTTGAAAAAAATATATAAAAAATATGAAAATTGTAAATGCATAACCTAAAGTTCTAGAAGTAAGAAAAAACGTCAGTTATACCCAATCAAACGATCTTGAGTTATACCATGCAAAATATGGAAAGCATTTGGCAACGTCGGAAGGGTCTGATTTTATTTATGAATGGATAAAAGAAAGTGGATTGATAAAGTGTGTATTAGCCTTAGGTTTAATTAAGGGATTTAAAAAAAAAGATTTAACTAGTTGTTTGAGTACACGAAGACAGAGAGAAAGAATTTGATCTATAGGAGTTTTTCTCTGGCGCTTTAGGTCGAACGGTCAAGCGGCAAGGCTGCCTCTATGAAGTGCGTGCTCAAAGGTAGGAGGAAGATTTTTAATTTGATCTACTTACACACACACAACATACAACACTGTGCCACTGAGCGAGCAGTCAGTGAAAGTTGTTTTTTTGTGGTTATGTCTATTTTTGTTTATGTTTTTATTTTTTCGGAAATTTTATTATTACTCTTTTTAATATTAGAAGAGAGCTTATACTGTGTAGTAACTTAACGTTAATAAGATGATTTTCGCTAATTTGGGTTCTACCGTTTAAGGTAAGTAAAACGTTTTTTTACTGTCACTACAATAAATATGTCACTTGCAAACCAATAGCATTTTTAAGAATGACATCATAATAATATCACACGGGTGTTGTAAAGTACTTTGCAACACTAGTGTGATATAACGCATTTTCTATGCATGAAACCAGTGTGCTATTTGCTATTTTCGCAAGTGGTCGTAGGAAAAGATATTTTAATATTAGGTAAAACTATAATTGTCTTTGACATTAGTGAAAGGAACCACTTCATATAAATATGCTTATGATACTACATGTTATGCTACTTTGAGTAGAGGTACATCGTTAAATCGAATCCGATTTAACCGATCGGATTGAACTTAGGAACGTGTTCAAATTGGTTGCTTTCAAAGTTTCGTTAAAAATTGACCAATCAAAACACGTTCCTGAGTTCGATCCGATCGGCTGAATCGGATTGAGTTTAACAATATACCTCTACTCATTCTCACACATACATGCATAGATACATGCTACATATTCAATTTTTTAAAACCAACACTTAAAAGTAAATAATCCTCTAAAAGAAATCTACTTCTATACGAAACCCCTCTTAATATACACGGTGTCTCTAAATGGTCTGTACAAATGCTACAACATTGGACCAAAATACGACGATTTACCGCAATTTACCTTGGTCGTTTGATATCGGATGTCAAAGTTATTATTTAATTTAAGATATTTTAAATTTTTTTATTATTAGACATCTTTTAACAAAATTCGATATTAAAAGGTTTTTCATGCTAAGGAATCTAAATCTGCCCATGTTA
Source organism: Listronotus bonariensis (assembly GCA_014170235.1). Taxonomy (NCBI): domain Eukaryota; kingdom Metazoa; phylum Arthropoda; class Insecta; order Coleoptera; family Curculionidae; genus Listronotus; species Listronotus bonariensis. The sequence goes on along the minus strand of JACEGR010002537.1, from coordinate 124,737 downwards.
TTGTTGTAAAATGTAGAGGAAGCCACCTGCAATTCTTTACTTATGTGTAAAATGATATACTTAACTTTTTGTGCCTCTGTATATTATAGCTCTAGTAAAAAACTTAAATATTCTCTCACAGTTTCTAGTTAAAAAAGGTATACTTTGGTAATATTGCTCATGGGTGGTCATATCGACTTTCTGAGGGGGGCCATAGGCCGAGAAAAAGTGTCTGAGGTGCCAAAGAACCAAAAAATGTTGACGCCCCTAGAAAGAAACAAAATTTAAAAAAGGTCCCTTCACCTATTTTTATTGTTGTTCTTTATAAAATTACAAAAAAACTCCCACGCATTTGAAAAGCGTGGGAGTACCTACTATGACCATGAACCATTTTTAACGTCTTCCAGATTAAAGGTTTTCATTGACACAAAAAAATGTATTTCTTTAACCTTGATTTAGGCCACCCAGCTTTCTCTAAAGTGTTAGGTACCATAAGTTTTCTGCGCTAAAATTACATGTTCTAACGCAATTTTCTTTAGTTAAAAAGTTAATCATTTGCGAGATACAGGGTTTCAAAGTGTCCATTTTATTTTTAAACAGTTTTACTTAAGTTGATATGTTATTTTGTTATTGAATATTTATTTTTGCACCACTGTTTAAGAATGGATACATTAATAATGTGATTTAAAACAGGTTATATGGCTCATTACCCATCCATCCATTACCCACGGCTTTCATAGGGTACTTTAAATGTGCATAAATACGATAAATTTGTATATACATATTTTCGAGAACCTTGTTTTCTAAATATGATTCTTCAAACAAGGACACTACTTTTTAGTCACATATAAGTATAAAAAAATATAATTAGTACGAAAAATCAAGTAATAATTAAATCAAGTAGATTTGATGAAAAATTTTGCAGTTGGCTGTAATGTCGCGTATGTCATAACTAACAAATAGTCACAAACCGGAAATATACTTTTTGTTTGACCTCCGGACAGTGCGTACGTGCGTAGAGGACTACAAAGTTCTTTCCGGGGTGGCGGTTGGTTAGAGGTGCCGTACGGACGTTTTTACCTTCGGGGATCAAGGAAAGATTCACGCTAAATTGACGGCAACTTTCTTCTGGAGCTAAGCGCTGTGAGCGAAGATTCCTATAAGTTGATGGTATCCTGTTTGGTGGTGAACACGAGGTATTTCTCAAATGGCGGGATATAGATGGGAGTGCCATGGGAACTGTCAGTAGTGAAAGTGAAGGTTATACGTAACACCACTAGCAGGTCTTGGTTTGACAGCCGACAATTTATGCATTGCATCGATTAAGGAATTATTCTGTTTTCTTTTTGGAATTTCTGGGAGCCACGAGCTCGATTATCCAGAGTTTCCCCGACGAAGCCCTGGAATGCATAGTCCGGAAGGGGAAGAGCTGGTGGATTGGACCTGAAGGGACCAAAACCAAAAAAAAAAAATAGAATGGAATAGAATGAACCGGAAATATTAAATATATATATATATATATATATATATATATATATATATATATATATATATATATATATATATATATATATATGTTTGTATTGATATAAATCCGCAAGAAAGTCGTAGAAAAAGTATAGTATGCGACTCACACGGAATACTCATTTCCATGCTCGTCTCATTATACCGATACTATTGTTTGGTCAAATCTAATAATTGGAATTTGACCACCTTTCTGACTACAGATCGATCTGAAACTTGGTACACTTAATCTTGATGATAATACAATATAATAAAGTCCTAATAACTGTAAATCCAAGATGGCCACCGATCCAAAATTGCGGATTACATATTACTTCACTACAACCTCAATATAAAAAACTTAAAATCCAAGATGCGTGGCAGATTAATATACCGGAGGATACCTTGTACCCGGTTAAGTACCTCCACCAAATATGAGCTCCGCATATAGGGGCGATCAAATATATATATATATATATATATATATATATATATATATATCCATTAGAAATTGTCCAGCACGTTAGATTAAGATAGGGTAAGTTAATTACATGCTTAAAAGTGTATATTTCACTAATCTAACTATTTGAGAGTAACGTAGAGGAAACAGAGAGCTACAAAAAAAAACGCCAGATTAGCATTTTCGAACGAAGCTACTTTTTAATTTTAAAGAAAATAATTTAGGGATATCTAAAAATATGGAATACGATACGACCCGAACGATTTCCATTAGCCGAAATAATGAGCGTATTTTTTGACATATTTAAAAGTCTATAGCTGCTTCCCCCACCGATGAAAAGATAAACATTATATAATGTTTTTTTCTTCTATATCATCTAAGCTTTGCAACCCAATAGGTCTCTATGACGCTTGAGTAAATCCTCATTTAGCATCGTTGGCTTCCTTACTACAATAAAACATAAAATATTAGGTCAAGCTTAAGTAAGGTAGGATATAATAAAATTTTGTTTTTGTCAAGAATCTTTTAAAAATCCTAAATATTTTAAAAACCTTACATTTTGAGTATTGTTATTGCTGAATAAATTTACTATATTCTTATTGCTACAATTAAAAAATAAACTAATATATTGGGTGCTCGATTTAAAAAAAAAACCCAAGTTTAATATTGATCTTTTCTTTGGAGCACCCTGTACAATTCCACCATCGGAGACGCAGCTGACGCTCGCAACGATTTATGTATAACCCTCCTTAAATATTTTCGGGTTATGGACTGACAGGAAAACGGACAAAATTTTGCACCTGGCTCACCGTTGGAAAACGGAAACTTTGACATCCCGTATCTGCAAACGTGGGTAAATTGTGTAAGATTGTTGTATTTTGGCCAAAGGAATTTCTGGTAGCATTTTGTACAGACATTTTTTAAACACCCTATACAGGGTGATTCAAAAATTGATCACGGAACTTAAGGGGTGATTCTACTTGACAAAATAAGGGTAGAGCTTCTAATATTTTTTTTCAAAATGTCATTCGTTTTCGAGTTGCAAGCCGGCAAATTTTAATTTTTATTTTGGTTTTTTTCGCCATACTGCATTTATTTTTTAACCACTTCACTTGATATTTGAGTCGAGCTTTGCAGATTCTAAAATTTTAAGGCAAAAGTACTTTTTTAAATACCGCCAGAGTGCACTTTACCTAAAACTTAAAATTTATTTACATCATAACTTTTTTATTTTGTCAGATATCGCAAAGCTGCGGGCGTCATTTTGTAGACAATCAAAAACTTAAAAATAAGGTACTTTCCTATTTTTTGTTGTAAAATCGTTTGGTTAAGTTTGTCGGTTGAGTTACTGGACACCCTGTATGTATGTAAGTAATTTGATTGAAATTGATAAAAAATGTCTATTGGTGCCTAAACGTTGAGGTTTATCGACTTTAATAAAGAGTACCTTATTTTTTTAGTTTTTGATTGTCTATAAAAGGGAGCCCCCAGCTTTGCGATATCTGCCAAAATAAAAAGTTATGATCTAAATAAATTTTAAGTTTTAGGTAAAGTGCCCTCTGGCGGTATTTAAAAAAGTACGTTTGTCTTAAAATTTTAGAATCTGCAAAGCTCGATTTGTGTGCCAAATATCAATTGGATTGGTTAAAAAATAAATGTAATATGGCGAAAAAACCAAAAAAATGAATTTTGACGGCTTATACCTCGAAAACGAATTACATTTTGAAAAAAAGTATATGAAGCTCTACCCTTATTTTGTCAAGTAGAATCACCCCTTAAGTTTCGTGATCGGTTTTTAATTCACCCTCTATAAGTAAATAAAAAACCTTTACAATAGTATACACAAATATAAAAAGCACTAAATAATAAACAAGTAGTATTTATTTTCAAGCTTTTGTTATCATCTTAATAATAACAAATTGTCGTAAGATTAAAATCCCAGAGTTGGTAAATCCCTCGGTGATTTACATTCACACTACAATCTTGAGTATAAAAGTTAAGCTTAATTTCATTAACCAAGTCAGTATAATCCCGTGCTTAAATAAGTACTAGTACATAATTAGCATAATTTATTATTCTTGCCTACCACAGTTATTTAAAGGTGAGTTACAATAATTTTTTTACTGTTTTTATTTTTTTATAATTTATTATTTTTGCCTACCACAGTTAATTAAAGGTGAGTTACATTTATTGTTTTTAACTGTTTTTATTTTATTACAATTTATTATTTTTTATGAGTTAATTTTACTTTTAAAGAAAAAAATAGGAGTTCTAGATACTTAAAATTTGATATTTGCTAGGATAATATTTCGAAAATCTATTGTGATTTTAATTTACTGCATAATAATTTCATAAAGCTTTAATTCCACCTATTTTAATACAATCTTTTAGGTTAGTTACGACATGGTATGAAAAAATATTTTAAACGTTTCTATACAGTGAGGGCAAGAAGTCTACAATAAATTCGATTAAAATTAAACGAATAATTTTTTATAGAAACGCTCGGAAACGTCAATTTTTGATTTTAGGGGAACATTTTTTTTGCTATTTCGCCCCCTAAACTGCAACCCTCTAGCAGGGGTGAGACTCACTTCCAAAATTGTAGATAGAAAGAGGGGTTGAGTGATACCTTATTTTGAAGGTATTTTAACCCTGACTACAACTGCCACGTTTAAAGTCTCTGAATGATTTCCGTTAATATGACACCTTGTCAATTTTTTTTTAATGTATAATAATAAATTACCTGTAAGAGCAAGCTTGTTTAAACTCAGAGGATATAAAAGGGTTTAAACGATTTTTAAAATTACATATCAATTAATCTTTCTGGCGAGGGTGTGATTCACCCTTTAATTTTTAGGACACACCCCCGATTAAAATCTCATTTTGAAGATCGTTTAACCCTTCATCATATTTCCTTAGTTTAAAGAAGCTGGCTCTTACAGATAATTTAATATTATACATTAAAAAAATAATAGTTAAAATTTTAACATGTCATATCAACGGACATAATAGCAGAGACTTTAAACTTGGCAGTTTTAATCAGGGACAAGAGACCTTTAAGATAAAGTGTCACTCGACCCCTCTTTTCATTTAAGATTTCAGGGGTGAGTCTCACCCCTGCTAGAGGGTTGCAGTTTAGGGGTGAAAGTAGCGATAAAATGTTTCCCCTAAATGTCATATTAGGGCAAAGTTGCACATTTTTATGCATAACCAAAACCTATTTTAAAAATTAAAAAATCGGAGCCATTTCGGAATTATTCGAAAAAAAACCATAATTTTGCGGAACAGTTTTTATTTTTGAGTTTATTTGAAGACATTTTTTAAAACAAATGTCATATTAGTACTGATATAAAAAAATGGGCAATAACTTAACTTTTAAATGGAAACTTTCCAGAAAGTTTGGAATAAAATCAAAATTTTTAATAGCAAAATAGTGAATGCTGGTTTTTTGATTCGAAATGTCGCATAAATGCAAAGTTTAATATGTCGTTGGATTAGGAATTAAAATACGAGTTTATTAAGTTTAAAACCAAATATTTCGCCTATTAAAATAAAAACAAAGTTGATGATTGCGGCTCAAAGACGAATCGTCGAATCCTAAATTTAATGACATTTGACATCATTTTATAGAACGGAAAAAATGGCAATAAAATTATAAAATGTATTTTAAAATATCTCTTCAAATAATAAAAATAAAAGCTGTTTTGCAAAGCTTTGTTTTTTTTCCGAGTAAGTCCGGCACAACTGCTTATTTTTAAATTTTTAAAGTATAGTATAGTATAGTAGTATTGCTAAGAATTAAAATGCGCAACTTTGCCCTAATTTATTCAACCCTCTATCTCTTACCGTTCCCCAGATCTTGATCTCACAAATTAATAATAAATTCATTAATAAAACTAATTTTACCTGACTTTTTAATGTAGTACTTAATAACAGTCAATTAAAAAGCAATCATAAAATCAGCATAAATAAAAAGGAAAAACTTAGAGTAAACTTAAAATAATGGTTATTAAATAAAATAATTTTTGTTACAGATGTCACTTTATTCCCTAATTTTTCTATTTGGATGTGTCCTATACGTCACTGCATACCCAGAGCCCGACTTTGCTCACAGACCTTATATTATCAGACCAACATATAGGCCCAACAACCCACCAAAGATAATAAGGCCAACCTATAATCCAAACAATCCTGGAAAGTTCATCCGTGTGAGAAGATTTGTCGCTGGTGGTCCACGTTTTGATGGTCAGAATCCACCACAACAGAAACGACCAGAATGGGAAATAAAACCTGATCTAAGCAGAGATCAGCAAGGAAATACCAAAGGACGGGTTGAAATCGAGAAACATGGAGAAAATCATGATGTTAATGCTGGGTGGGGTCAAACTATCAGAGGACCAAACAAGCATTCTGAAACATGGCATGTTGGTGGAAGCATAAGATGGTAGATTTTAGACTGAATATTAAAATAAAATTATGTTTGAATATCTTTTACACATGAAATATCATTTTGTGATTTAAAGTAAACATTTTTATATATTTATTAATTTATTTCTGTAAATAAAGTAAAGTATTAAGATAATGTTACTTTTTTATTTAGTTGGTTTAGACTTCTATATTTAAACCACAAATCAACTCACCTATATGTTTAAACCTTAATAGTATGTGAAAACTATTTATTTTAGTAAACCTTTGATATCCAATTAAGTTTTAAGAATGGAACCGCTTCAGTCCTGGTCCCGGGGTATACGAGCTGACCCTGTTCAGCCCTATTGACCCCTATGAACCGTACAATCTTTACAACACAAAACACCATTAGATCTCAATTAACAAAAACAAAACCATACAACTTAAATGAAAATACAAAAAATGTTATTTATAAAATACCTTGCGAATGCAATAAGTTTTATATAGGTGAAACTTGTAGACCATTAGCTAAACGCATAAAAGAACACAGATCATACATTAAAAACACAGAATTTCATAAATCAAAAACTGCCAACACGCATTTGAAAAGAATCATAGAATAAACTGGGATGCTTCGAGTATGTTAGCAGAGGAAAGTTGTTCTAAAAAACGCAGAATCAGAGAAAGTGCGTATATTTTATTAAATAAAGATAATTATGTAGCATCAATTTCAGTTAATTTAAATAACACTTGGTTGCCTTTGCTCGATACCGAAGTATCTTTAGGAAAACTAAAAATCAACTAATTCATCACCTTTTTTGTCTTACAAATAATAAATACACGAGTTACTTATGTCACTTTTTAGTTTGCAATACTAAAAAGCATAAAATTTAAATAATTTTCAATTTAAATATTAGTTAATTTTTTATTTTATTTCTAATATAATAATAATATATTATATAATAATAATAATATTTGTTTATTTTTTTATTTTATTTCTACAGCACTTAGCTTCATTCTGTATATTTCATCTGTCCGGCATGCCACAGCCACTCCCATAATGGCTATTACTTTCATTGCTAAGTAACTTGGATCAGGCGCGTTAAGTAAAAACTTTATGATTTCTTCTTTTTAAAATTTTTTCCATTTTTTGCCTCATAACCATCGTTTTTCCTTTTAATAAAAGCAACTAGTTTCTTGAACTCCGAAATATCTTGATTTTTGTTTACGGAAATTGTAAACTTGAGCATGGAATATACAGACCAGAGGGTTAGTGGTGATAAAGAATCGGATTTTTCTTGAGAATACGCCAACATCACATTCTCGTCAATCCGCCCCACATTTTTTGTAGCAAGCCATTCAGGTGCCAGGCCAGTTTATAGGGGTTAATAGGGCTGAACAGGGTCATCTCGTATACCTCGGGACCAGGACCGAAGCGGTTCCATTCTTTCCAGGTGTGTACCCAACGAAAAGACCATCCAATAAATTTGTTAACGTCATAAACTTTTAAAACAGCATTTTTTCAGGTTGCTGAAATTTAACAACACCGTATGTTATGTTTGGGCTAAGTTACAGAGCCGTATTACCCTCTAGGCTGACTAGGCTACAGCCTAGGGAGTGATAAAGTAGGCGCCAGACAGAGAAGGTTTTTTTAAATAAATTTTATATAAGAGATTAGGGCGTCGTCGGGATAAATTAAGCGGCAGGCACGAGGAAAGGACTTTATTTTTTGCTCTTTAATTTTATTTTTGGATAGGGTGGCGTAGAATAAAATAGGCGCCACACAGGGAAGGACCTTTTTTTTGGTCTTCAATTTTTTTTGTATGTAACGTAGGGCGCCGTGAGATAAAATAGGCACCTAAACAAGTCCAACCTAGAGCCCCCAAAGAGTTACTCCGGCCCTGCTAAGTTACTTAGCATGTCAAATAGTGAGACTTTAGATTTCTAAGGTTTTACTAGTTCGAATATCACCTCTACTCTCAGCAAGTCTTTTCATTTGATTGTAGAAATGCATTAAAAATACCTAGTCTGCCATCTTAGGTGTTCCGCCATGTTGGATTTAGAATGACGTTACTTTAGTTTATGAGTTTCTTTTAACAAATTCTTTTTATTTTAAACCCATATTGCAGAAGTACATTTAAAATTTTGGGGTTGGGTGTTGGCCATGTTCGATTTAGAAAAATGTAATTTTTTAGTTACTCTCAGCAAGCCCTTTCATTTGATACCCGTATTTTGGAAGCGCATTAAAAATAACTAGTCCGCCATCTTGGAGGTTCCGCTATGTTGGATTTAGAATGATGTTAAACAACTATTTATGCATTGTCATCCAAACTAAACGTGTATACCAAATTTCAGCTCTATCGGTTAATGAGAAATGCTTCTAAATCGAGTATCAAGATTCCACTCGTACATACATACATACTTACATACAGCTTTTAAAATAAAGAAACATAATAAAGTCTAATGTTTGTAGTGCTTGTCATATACCTACTAGTTAGGTTAGTAAAAAGTACGCAACCCTTGTATATGTACCTATAGATGGGTCCACATTTAATTCATTCTGCTACATTGCTAAAACACGTATCACGTACTTACAAAACATCCTCTTATTTGGCCTCTGTCCTACTATAAAACCGGTGGCACTAGAAACTCGTCGGGTTGAATATGTTTTACTGCAATAAATTATTGTTCACAAAAGGGTTTGTTTACTTTATTATTTTGTGTGTACTTGGCGGCATCGCTTTCAGAATAAATTAAATGTGGACCTATCTTTACCTCTCCTTAAACCCGCTAAAGCTATATTTACCAAATTTGATATTTAGGACATATTAGGCATGTATAACCGAATAGTGATATCGGCACTACTGCCAGATTTTCCAGTTTTGTGCAAAAGTATTTCTTACGTTTTTTTTCTAAACAAAATACCCCTTTAATTTTTATTGCATTTAATTGGGTGGGCATAAATAGGTATGATTCTAAATTTTTAAAATTGTGTTTTTATTAGTTGCTTAGATATGACTTACGACACCTTTTCCAAAAGGAACGTTAACACCCAAATCTATTTTAAACCGCAACAGCTCTATTTCTGGAGTTTTTGGCCGGCCTAATTAATCCGCGAGAATAGCTCTATTACCAGATTTTAATGAAATGCAGTGTTGTCATATTTCGACAACTAGCAATGATTGAATTTTTAATATTTGCTCATTTCACTGCAATATGAAAAGGCATTTCAATTAAAATAATAAAAGTATTACGTGTAGCACAAAACTGGAATATCTGGCAACATTGCTGTTTAATTCTCCCCTGGCGGCTAACGACACCAATTTCACTTTGGCTTTGAGTCCTCTCTATGCGGCTTGCGTAAAATATCTAGTTCTTTTTTAAATCATTTGAATTTTATTTTATATAATTTAGGGATATTTTTTATTATTTAATTTAAAGATGTTTGTAATTCATTTAATTGTTTAAATAATTTTATATATAATAATTTTAAGATTATTGAAATGTTCATGTAATTGTTTTAAAACATTTTAAAACGTGTAAGAATTTTTAATACCTGCACGGTCTGATTCTACTTATGAAAAAACAAAAGAAAGAATTGACTCAATTCTTAAGTGGAATTATAGAGCGTGTATTGGTCTTTGGTATAATAAAGGAATTAAAAAAATATTTAACTAACCAGAACTAAGCATGACCCTCTACCCATTCTCTGTCTTCGGTAGAAAATATTAGAGTAATCGGGTAATATCAAGGAAAAAACCACCGAAAACCAAAGACAGAGTTTAGGTGGGGGGTCATGGTGGTCGCTAGCTGCCAGTCAATTCCTAATCACCTTTGCCTAAAAACCTCCAGATACCAAATTTGGTTAACAGCTTAAACGGTTTTGGAGACAGTTGAGAGCTTTTGTACTTCTTACCGCAAATGTGGTTTTATTATATTTTACTAACTATGGAATTTTAAAATTTGTTTTTGAAGTTTTGAAGTTTGGCCTGCCCAATTTATTGCGATACAAAAAATGGAGGATTTTATTTAAAATAAACGGTAATTTTCTAGAAACCTGCTGCAACTCCGATTTTGACGAAATTTGGTATACGGGGGTTTTGGAGCGCTGATCACGAATCTGAAAGAATTTTTGGCGGAAACGTTTCGTTCTTGAGATATCCATTATCAGACTTGAAGTTTAAACTAATCATATTTTTACAATATTCCCCCTTCTTTTGCACACAATTCTTGATTTAAAGCTAAAGTGGCACAGAATATTTGATTTTTACCTTTTAAAACCCCGTTTTTACGTATTTTACATCATTTTTGCATTAAATTGCATAGCTATACTATGAATCATTTCAATCCCAGTGTGCTATGAAGCCCTATGTGTATGTATGGTTGCCGCATTATCAAAGAAAGGCCACGCAATTTAATGCAAAAATAATGTAAAAACGTAGAATAACGGAATTTAAAAAGGTAAAAATCAAATATTGTGTGACACTTTAGCTTTAAATCAAGAATTGTGTACAAAAAGAAGGGGGAATATAGTGAAAATAAGCTTGGTTCAAATTTGAACTTTGATAATACGAAACGTTTCTGCCAAAAAATCTTTCAGATTCGTGATCAGCGCCCCATAAAACCCCCGTATATCAAATTTCGTTAAAATCGGAGTTACTGCAGGTTTCTAAAAATTACCAAATAAACAAATCAATAAGTGTAGCACAAAACTAATCACCGATTACTGTAAAACTCTCAAATTTTGTAAATGTAACTTAGACAGTTTAAAACATATAACCCAGTATGCATAAACACCCCACCAAATTTAATTACCATCGAGAAAGAAAAAAATGGCTGCCAAAAAGTATTCCTATAAAAACCTATAAAAATTAAGAACCAAATTTGTTTTCTTTATATCAAGGACATTAATTATACTTTAAAAAATAATAAATAATTTTTTTCCCCTAAGTTTTTTCTTTTTAAAATTTGTGAAAGTTTTAATAAAGCTAATAAATAAACAGTTTTCTCATAATCGGCGACTATAAAGTTTTACACATTACAGGTGGATTATTCGTTGTTTAAATAAAAAGACTAAAAACACTAAATAAAAGAAGTAACATAATAGTATTAAGGTTTATAAACAACAATAATTTTAATGAATATAATAGAATTTTTATTTTAAATAAGAATATAGTCCTCTATGTATAAAATATACTTATAACATCTTTGGTTTTTAATACTTGGTCTTATCTACCATCTTATGTTTCCACCAACATGCCATGTTTCGGAGCCCTTGTTTGGTCCTCTGATAGTTTGACCCCACCCAGCGTTAAAGTCATGATCATCTCCATGTTTTTCGATTTCAACCCGCCCATTTGTATTTCCTTGTTGATCTCTGCTTAAATCAGGTTTAATTTCCCATTCAGGCCTTTTTTGTTCTGGTTCTGGTGGTTTCTGTCCATCAAAACCACTACCAGCAACAAATCTTCTTCCACGGTACGGTGGAACATAGATTGGTCTCATAGTTGGTCTGGGAAGATAAGGGTTTCTATCCGAAATGCAGTGATGCATAGGAAACATCCAAGTAGAAAAATAAGGGGATAGAGTGACATCTGTAAAAAAATATTTAAAAAGTAATAAGTTTTTTAAGTTTTTATTTTTATATACAGGGTGTCCGGAAATTACGCGTCAGGATTTCTGTGGGCAATTCTGCTCGAAAAATTAATGCAACACACTTTTATCCAATTTTTTTCGAAAACTCAAAATTTACGAAGAAAACAATTTTTTGGTATTTTTTAATAACTTTCTTTCTAGTGTGATTTTCGCCAAATTTTGCATTCATATCAATAACAAACAACCCATAAACAACGTTTGTATTCAAGGCTTGCTATGTAAATTTTCGAAAACTGTTTATTTTAAGTTAAAGTACAATAAGAGGACCTTTTAAAAGAAATATTAATGCTTTTTATTAATTTTATATACAAATTCAGTAGCGTAACTAGGTGTAGGCGGTGTAGGCAGTCGCCTACGTCCTCGCGCGCCTGGAGGGGCCTCGCGGCAAGTTGTAGGTATGGAATATGATATAGGAAAAATACCGAAATGAAAGATGCGGACGGTCTTGAAGGCCCCTAAATTGTAAATAGGGGCCCCGCAAAACTGTAGAACGTGTTAAAAAAGTAAAGAAAATGGGGGAGAACCTTTTAATTTACTTTTTTTTTTGCTCCTCAATTTTTTCCCCAGGATGAAAGGGGCGGATAAGCTTGCCTGCCCCTAAAGGGCCTCGCAAGAAAGGTAACGACCTCTTTTGGCTCTCAAAAAATTTTTTGTCATGAGAGGGGCGACACGACTTCGCCTACGCCTAATTTTGGTCGTGCAACGCCACTGTCTAAATTTATAACAGAATTTAAACAAAAAGTTCTAAGTAATTTTTTATAGTGAAGAACAGTTTAGGTCCTTTGGCATTGACTCCTGGCCTCCTGGGTAAATACAAAGAATCATTAGTGATATGTATGCAAAATTTGGCGAGAATCAGTAAAGTAGAAAAAAGTTATAAAAAAATGTTTTTTGTTTAAACCCCTAAACTTAATTAAAGAAATAACGGTGCAAGCATGTCTGTAAGGTAATTAAATTTTTTTTTTATCTTTGGACAATCCACGAAGGCTGAAAGCCTAAATACTAACGTACCGTGGGTGTCTTAAGCAGGGGTAAGAGGAAGTTTGTTAACACGGGACTTAAAAACTTGAAGATTTGGGGGAAGGAAAGACCTCCGCTGGCAGCAGGTTCCACAGTCTAGAAACTCTAGGGATAAAAGAACGAACGAAATGGGAAGTTCGGGGCCTGTCCAATTGAACTGTATAGGGATGCATACGCGCGGCACCACGAGTTTCTCTGTTGGGAACGGCAAGAGGAGGGACTATACTGAACAATTCGTCGGAGCAGAAGCCGTAAAAGTATCTATAGAAGAGCGATAGATCTCCCACAGCTCGACGATGGGCAAGAGAAGGAAGTCTTTGAGTAAGTAAAGGATCATTAATAAGACGAACAGCCCCTTCTTTGAATGGCATCAAGAATGCTGAGGGTTGTAGGGGATGCCATTCCCCAGACATGAGAACAATATTCCAGAGAGGGTCGAATTTGGGACACATACAAAGTGTATAAATTGGAAGGAGAAAAATACTTTTTGGCTCGGAAAAAAATCCAAGCTTTTTTGAAGCCGCGGTGGCTATAGATACAATGTGTTTATGCCAGTTAAGGTTATTCTCAAATGTGACGCCCACAAGGTTAAATGTGTCCCCGCTCTGCAAAACCTGGCCACTCATAAGCAATGGATGAGTGTTTGATGATTTTTTTCGCGACAAGAAACACGATTGTGTTTTGGATGCATTAAATTGAACGAGATTTTTGGCGCCCCAATCCAATATCAAATTGAGATCCTGTGAAAGAGATATCTGCATCGCCCTGCGTTTGCTTTCCAAGTCGGGTTGCGAGATTGGTTTGGGAACCTGAAAAGTGGAGTGAAGGGTAAATTTAAAAATTTATGCTTTTAAATACAGTAATTTATTTATTTGCATTTTATGGCACTGACATACGTATACGTTAAATTTTTGTCAGTTTATCTTGTTTGTGTTAATATTATATAGTAAATTGGGATTTTTGGTAAATATTTTTTGGTCGTAGAAAAATATTGTACATGACTCGTGCTGAAAGTGATTTTCACACTATTGGTATTGTCAAAACTCGGCTATCGCCTCGTGCGACTACATTCCCACCTGTGTGAAATATATCATTTTCGACACTTGTTATGTAATATACTATTTGATGCTGCTTTTAAAGCAATTTAACAATAATTTTATATGTTTCGAAGCCTGCTATAGTCTATAGGAAATATTTTGTAGAGTATGTCCACGAACGTACTTTACCATGGGACAAAGGTACAAAAAAATTAAATGTTTAAAAAGTCGTGTATGGCAACAGCTTTAGCTTCTTAAAAAAAACAGGACTCACGTTAAGAAATTTGTTTTCTTTTGTACAGGGGCTCTAAAAATTACAAAAATGTGAAAAGAGGCCAAGACTAAACTGCCTTAATTTTTGATAATTCACCAAAATGTCAAATAAAAAAAATTATCGTATAACTAATTAAATGAAGATTATAAAAAGAAAAATTATGAAAAATAACAAAAAAAAAATAAAAATAAATTAACCGAATATGTTTTTATTTGTTGTGGTATTTGCACTTATTCCTTTATTATATATCTGCATTTTAAATGCATCTTGGTTTTAAAGTAAAAATAAAAAAGATTTGATTAACTGGGTGTCAAATATTCTGACAGAAATATATGCCACTAGTCCATCTGACAGACCAAAAATTGCCGTTCACACGGTATGTACTAAACGGTGCCGTCCTGAAAGGTTATATAGTTCCTGGGCTAGTAATAAAATGGACTCTATGATCAAAATAATTTTAAAACTTTTTTTTATCTTAAGCCTAAATACCAGTATACCGTGCGTGCCGGGTTATTGGATGTTTAACCCATTTTTTAACCTTTTCCGTCAACGTTATCCAAGCACTGAAACATGCAGTTTTGCATTTCACGGCACCTTTTAGACAACGCGGTAGTGCCACTACGGACGTTATTTTTAAATAACTACTACCTGGGAATGACAGAATTCCATACAGTGGTTTGCCATTGCCAACGGTGAGGTGACGAGCAATGAAAAATCCGATGTTCGACTCCGAGATTCGAACCCAGATCGCTGCGGTGAGAGGCTGACACGTTAGCCCCTGCACCACTGCTCGCCATTTATTTTAACGAGTCTACCACAAATATTTATACCAGGTGTTGGACTGGGCGAACGCGTTACTTTTTTGTTGGACAAGTTTAGCATAATGTTTTATGATGCAATTTTTAAACATTTTGCCAAAGATGGTAAGGGTTATAGTCATGAAGCCCTAAGGCTCAAACACAATTTTCGGGTATCAGACTAGACGGGTTACGTAACTGTAACCCTTACAATTTTGACACAATGTTTAATAGTTTCATGTAAAGCATTGTGGTAAACTTCTCCGACAAAAAGTGATGCTTTCGCTTAGTCCGAAACCCGAAATATTTGACGTTGACAGACTGGGTTAAACCGCCGCATCCATATATGGCGGTATGACTATTCGTGATAGACTCGTCAATAAGAACTCCCTCCAAAAAGGTTTTAAAAGGTTCCTATCATAAAGTCAATATTATTACTGGCCCAGAGACTATTAACTAATAAAATTAGGAAATAATATACTAAAATAAAAATAAAGCAGTAAAAAAATCAACAAATTTAACTTACCTTGGAATTATTTCAAATGGCAATAATTATAAATAGAACGGTGGTTAATGTACCAGTAGTACTTATTAAAGAACTAGATTACACTGTCTTGGTAAACCTGATTAAGTTTTACTTTTTATAGTACGGATTGCATGAAATGTAAATAACCGACTCTGGGATTTTCATTTTATGACAAGTATAATAAGCATGATAAAAAAGCTCAAAAATAAAAACTATATGTTTATTTAGTGTTTCCGAATTACGAAATTTGTTATTAAACAATATATTTTAGCCATTTTTAAAATAAACACGACGTGGTTTTATAATAAAAAGATATTTAAATAAAATAGTTTAACATGAAAAAGGAGGAAATTGTAAATTTCGCCTCATCTGATCTGTCGCTGAAGCGGTCACTTTACAGCTTTACGCTTGATCCGGCAGTGAGTCTGATAAAACCTTTTTTAACGAAAATTCCACACTACTGTTTTTTGACCCATCAAATGTGTAGTTTTGGTTGCATTACCATGACAACACAAGTATTTATCGGAAATTTTTTTCTCCTGCGTGGAGTACCCTGGAGCGAATTATAGTGTAGTAACATTTTTTGACATAATCGTTGAATTTGTTTTAACGCCATGTCTGTCATTCACATACATAACTAAAAAAATGTTATTTTGTACAAGTTGTAGTATTTCAGACATAATAACACATAAAATAATGTAAGATTTTAAGACCCTACATGAAAATTTTATACAACTACAGTTAGTAAAATAATATTATAAGACTGAAGTACTAGTCATAAGTGAAGAGCAAATGTAAACAAGGTATGGGTCTAAACAAAATAAAATAAACTATTTTTATAAACTGTAGTAATATAAGGTATATATAATATAAAAGAATAAACAATAATAAGCTCTAAAATTTCATATATTTGCAACTACAATTGGTAAAATGGAAAATATTTATTTTATTTATTTTATAGTAAAATTTTAAAGCTCGTGTCAAAGTTCCAAATATTAATTTAAAAGAATATTATTTTACACAAAATTGGTGTGAAATTTTCTTACCGAATACCACACGTGCTTAAGTTATTCCGGAAAAAATTTTCGGCCACGAATGTTTTAAGAAACTTCTTTCTCGCCTGCGGCTCGGGATAATTTTCAAAATATTCGTGGCCTTAAAAAAATTCCGGAAATAAATTTAGCACTAGTGGTATTACAAGTGAAAATTTTACGCAAAATTTAAAAGTAAAATAAAAACTGTAGTAGCCTTCCATTAAAAAAAAGTACGTTTTCCTGTCTAGTCCACCACTGGTCAAACGTGTTGAATAAAGTAATAAGTATGTAATAAACCGAAAAAAAATGTAGTCCATACTTGTTTATTTTTTTTATAATTTTTTGGCCAACATTGGGCAAGAATATTTATCCAACATTTAATTTTATTTAGTGTTTAGAGTTTAATATGTAAGGGGTGAGTTATTTAGAGGTACTTTTTCTTGTAGGTATTTTTGGATAAATGAGAGGGTCCAAATTTTAATGAATGGTAATTATTTGTGTACACGCCAAAAATTACCACCGTTGTCAAGATAAATTGAATAAAAGTTATAAAATTAAAAATTAACCATTATTTAGGTTTTAAATTTTAAAACTTTTATGACTTTTAGGATATTCTGAAAACTCTTTGACATTAAATATGTTATTTAACTTTTAATGTCAAATAGTTTTCAGAATATCCTCAAAAAGAAACAAAATTTAAAATTTAAAACCTAAATAATAGTTATTTTTAATTTTATAATTTTTATTCCATTTATCTTAACAACGGTGGCAGACTTGCCACCGAAACGTCGATTTTTAGATATCTTTTTACTTGTTTAAATTTTTTTTTGGTTTTTGGTACTTTTAATTTAATTTTTGGCGTGTACCCAAATAATTACCATCCATTAAATACATCCGCCAAACTACAGAACATATCTTCAATCCAAATTTCAAACTATTATGGTATTTGTGTTCTGTACTGTTTGACAATTTATCCTGAAAAGACTTAGTCCCTGGCACAATGTCTAAAACTTGTTTAACTCTATTATGAAAATCAGCATTCTCCGAGAAATGTGTTTCGTGCGCTTCGGGCAACTTATGGTACACACATTATCGGCGTTCTGAGCCGACTATTGGATGTACCATCACAAAAAATCAAAGTCGATTGATGAGATAAGGTCACGACATTCGCCATATTGGCTAGCGCGGCTGTGACGTCAAGTCGGGCCATTTTCGGCCATGTTTGATTTTAGGCAGATCAGGGGCGTAGAATTAAGGAGAAAACAAAAAGAACTGTATGTTGTAAACAAAATTTATTGGATTATTTTAATAGGCATAACTTAAAACAAAAACATAAATGTGGTTTACATATTGAAAATTAAAAATTATCAAAGCGACGACAGGACGATGAGGTACCTGGCAGAACAAAACATTTTCCATGGTTCCGTAAGTCAACAACCATTTTAAAAACTTTGTATACAGGGTGTCCTCTAATGAATGGTACACAGAAAAACCACAGATTCCTTATGCCAAAATATTAAGATTTAACCAAACATACCTAATATCCAAAAGTTTATAATAAGGAAGATTTTTTTTTATTTCGATAATTGTTCCCCCTTTTTAAATATCTTAATAAAACGGTATCTATGTGTTTTTAAACATTAGCTTTTCAGATCGAATATTTTTGTGTGTAGACTAGAGGGCGATGGGTACACTATTTAAAATTCTCTAAAACTACCCATTTTTTTGTTACTACTCTGTATGTATGTAAACTAGTAAGCTTTTCTATGCTTTCTGCACAAAAAAGGTATACTTAGTAAGAATCGGTCTTAACAACCGTTTTTAAGGTATTCACGTTTTAGTTGTTCAGTGCACCCGAAATAAGTATGTATGTACCTTCAATAACATCGTATTAGCTATAATTACAACTGCGCAGATATAAATAGCTGATATCTTAAAACTCCCGGATACCGAGTTTTATTAAAATGTTTAAACCATATCAAAAATGATCGAAATGCATGAATAAAAAATATTTATATCTCTTTAACACCCCATATCTTCCTTACCATTAACTTTTGGATATAGGTATGTTTGTTTAAATCCTAAATGGGTATTTTCGCATAAGAAATCTGTGGTTTTTCTGTGTACCATTAATTAGCGGACACTCATCTGTATTATATGTATATAAAAACACGAATGACTGAAAACTATTCCACTAAACACTATCAAAATCTCTAAAATAAAACGAGTCCGAACCAATAATATGTGAAGTCTCTAAACTAACCAAAAACATTAACAACTGGAAATCCTTGCAAAATATACAACCAAAATGAAAATGGCAAATTTTCACGATTTTTACCTAACAAAGCTTTGACAAGGCACGACTCTGTCATCAGCTGATAATGCTACCAACTTTGAACAGAACTGCCAACCGAAATCGTAATTCTCACACCCTCACGTCCCTGACAAAAGCTATCACCGGTCTTGCTTATGTCTAAACCCCTTCTCATTAAGAAACTCTGCAAAAAATTGAACTTTAATTTTCATTATTGGATAATTCTTGACCAAATGAGCCTCATCCAGCACCTATGCAGAAGATATAGCGGCAGTATCTGCGAGTGTACGTGATGATTCTAACAAACTGATTTGGCGCTCGGAAATGGGAGCTTAAAAACAGACCATGTTAGGCGCAGTTATGACAAGAATAAATGTAAGCTCTTCTAATGAATCACATCTTATATTTTTTTTTTGTGCAAGTAACAATTTTTCACAAAAATTATTTCCCTTGGTTGCTATTCAAACGTCAATATTATAATTTTTAAACAGAAACATGGCAGTATTTTATCAATACATTTCCTAATTTCGTCCGGTTTTACCATTAACGGGGATAAACTGTTATTAACATCTTTGACCAAAGCTTATCAGCAAAAAAAGTACCGTCTAAAATGATATTTTGTTATACTATATAAATATGAAAGTATTTTGCTGTAGACACAGTGTGTCCAGTACTTTAAATAAAGTTATTTTTTTAAATATACAACTGTTTCAAAATGAAGTATTTCGTATGTGTTGCTTTGGTTTTGGTTGCTGTAACTGCTCTACCTTACGAATTGGTAGAGGATGATGAAGGTCAGCAGTATTATTTAATGCCTGTAGAAAGATCCAAAAGGTAAAGGAAATAAAACTTTTTTTTCACACAATGATAGTAGAGAAGGTCCGGGAAGCCCCACTAACCTAAACCAATTTTGAATATGGTAAAGTGTCAGTAACATATACAGTATAACTTTTTATCTGTTACGCCTATCTCCTTTATTTTTAAGGAGCTTATAGGTAGATATGTTTTCTTTAGGTTTGCCAATTTTGGTCAAGAAGATTTAGACAGGACTTGACTTAAGGTACTTTTTTCAAAATATTGTTTGTAACCTCGTTGTAAAAGAAATCTGTTTGAGCTAAAATTAATCTAATACGTTTTTCTTGTAGAAAAACTATGGGAAATCATTCAGTAAAAGCAAATCTGTTAAGAATTTAAGGATTTAGAAATTACAATTATTTTTAATAAATAATGCTCCCCATAAAGCATGCAGTTCTCTCGATTTTAAAAAAATAACTTTTTTTAATGTCCTTTGAAAATAAAAATGTGAGATTACCATGGTTACTGAGTTAGATTCTGATGAAACCTAGCAGTAAATTAATTTAAAAAAACGTATTAGCTTAACTGTAGATAATTTTTTTGTTGCAATTTTAATGTATCATTTTGGAAAAAGTCCCGTAAGTCCAGTCCTGTTTAAATTTATTTTACCAAAATTGGCAAACCTAGAAAAAACATATCTACCTATTGGCCCTCAAAAATTAAAAAGATGTAGGCAACAGATAAAAAGTTATTATTACTTAAAAAGTGTGCAAGTTTATTTTGGCTCACACTGTATGTATAATACACATTTTTTAACCAAAATAGTTTATTATTAAAAAAGAAGGTTAATGCTCAACTCTTAAATCTATTGTTTATATTAAGGTATCCCTAATTTTTTGATAAGTGAACGTTTTCAGTAAAAAAACTTTACGTTTGTAAGACCCTACCAATAGGCGAAGATGCCCGATAGGTTGGTTAACGCCGCTCATATAGGGTGGACAAGGCCGCACACTAATTAGGATATTTTTTTCTATAAAATAACACATTTTTGCATAAATTAAACCATATAACTTGATATCTATTATTTATTATAAGTCCTAGATATTCAGATTCTTCTAAATAATAACATTATGGGCATAAGACTAAGACCTAAAACCCAACATTAAAAAAACACAATATTTCTAGCATATTTTTAATAAAAATATTATGGTAAAATTACACTGTTGTTATTTCTAGCAAAATGTTAAATATCTACACAGCTAAATGCAAATATATATTTTGGTGCCACAGCATTTTTCTCTGAGCGATATTACACGATAACGCATTGTTTTCTTTAAAATTGCATTTTTTTAAAAGCTTACAGAACATAATATTTTAATAATGCATAATAAAATACAATCAATCACCTAGATTTTGATATATCAATGATGCAAATTAATACTTATGTAAGTAAGGTTTGAATTTTTACAGAAGAAAAAATATCTTAACCTGCATCCAAAACGTTTTTTGACGAATGAAGGAATAAAAGCGGTTTCGCGGAGCGCAAACTAGCTAAGTTAGCATTATAGCTTTAGAGTTCGTATTGAGTGATAGATATTGGACCGATTATAGGTTGCGTTTAGAAATGATGACGGTGGACAGCTTTACCCGCTGAGCGGGGCTTCCCGGACTTCCCCTACTACTATTACTCATTATACAAAGACAAAGATACCAATCCTGCAATATTTATTTAACATTGTATTTTATGTTATGGAGTGTCATTCAAGAGTGTCATAGGTATAATAAAAATTTCTTGGTAAAATTTGTTAACTTGCGAAATAACAGTAATTCTCTTTGTTGCTATTTAAACAAACAATTTATAATTTTTACACAAAACCATGACAGCTTTTTGTTTATCTATTTCTTAATTTCTTTCGGTTTTATTATCAATGGGGATGAACTGTTAATAACATCTTTGAGTCAACCTTATCACTACCGAGTGTGAATAAATTTATTAGACAAGACATAACTTCTAAAGTATTAAACGTATCAAAATCAGACATGGTATAGGTAAATGGTATGAAAAGAGGAGAGTTTACGCATATTTTTCACTTTCCAGTCTCTTGCGATTTAAGCAGAAATGTCTCCATTTTTTTTTATAAAGCACCCTGTATATTTTATCATTTTTGGATTCATGACACAATTCTAAGTTAGAATCTGACATTTTAAAAAGTTTTTAAGCCAATTTTTAATATTGCATCTAGCTGGCCATGACTGGACGCAAATTAATCTAGTGACCCTTGACCCAAGGTGATGTGAGAAAAATACAATCGCAAAGTTTTAGTAAATAATATGAAAGATAGGAATAATAAAATTTGGCATATTGACAGTTTCATGTTTAACCATCATTTTTCAAATGGCAAACCATTTTTAGCGAAGCAGTTTTTATATAAAAGGTTTTTTGACATATCTAACGATACCATTTTTTATGCGATGGGATTAAAAATATAGACATAAATAAAGGATCATAGCCACCTGGATGCAATATTACAAATGACTTTCAAAAAATTAATTTGGCCCCAAAAACTTCTTAAAATCTTATATTACTCTTTAGATTTGTCTCAGAAATCCAAATATGTTAAAATATACGGTGTTCCGTTTAAAAATTATGTTTTAAGTAAAATGTTTCCTTCATATATCTACCATTTACTTATAGAGTAGATGCGGCAAATCGGCAAATATGGACCACCATAAGAAAAAAGCATAATAAGACAAAAATTTATAATCATATACTTTATTGTATCTAAAAGTTAGTAGAATATATATATATATATATATATATATATATATATATATATATATATATATATATATATATATATATATATATATATATATATATATATATATATATATATATATATCTATAGATGGGTCCACTTTTATTTCATTCTGAAAGCAATACCGCGAAGTACACAAAACATGATAAAGTAAACAAACCCTTTCAAAGGCACATAGCGCTGACAGAGCCTGATTGCATATTTTTAGATAAATAGAAAAAAACACTGCTAAAACACGTGTCACGTACTTAAAAAACATCCTCTTATTTCGCCTCTGTGCTGCCATAAAATCGGTGGCACGTGGCGTGGAACTAGAAACTCATCGGGTTGAATATTTTTTGCTGCAATAAATCATTGTTCACAAAAGGGTTTATTTACTTTATCATTTTTGTGTACTTTGCGGTATTACTTTCAGAATAAATTAAATGTGAACCCATCTATACCAAGTTTTATTTTGATATGTCTAATCAGGGCCAACACAGGAAAGATTGAAGAGCAAAAAAAAGGTCCTCACCAGGATGTAATTTTAATTTCCATAATAATGTGTACTGTCCTTTCTTCTCTTTTTTTTCCAGGAGTGTAGGAGCCCCTAATTTGTGGGGACCCTGGGGCCAGGGACACCGGGGCCAGCCTGGTCCCGCCTGGTCCCCTTTCAGAAGTTACATAGGCGTAGCTAGGTCAGAAGGGGCTCTGGGGCAAAAAACTAAAGTAGGCCCCCAAAAATTGCATATGTAGAGCACCAATAAAAAAACATATAAAAACCAAAAAAGATCCTCATCTAATAAAATGAACCTTTTTCATATACCGACCAACCCAAAATATTTTAAAAGCAAAAAAAGGTCTTTACCTTCATTCTTAACCGCATTTGTTTTCAGTACTAAACCCGGAGGACCCTCTCAACTCAAAGGGTCCCTCCCTGAGCCTGGGGGCCCCGGAGCACTGCCCCACCTAGCCTCATAGTAGCTACGCCACTGAGAAGTTATGACTTGTTTAATAGATTTGTTGACACCCGGTATAGAAAAATACCGTCTTATATCAGATATTTTAAAAAATATAAACAAATTAAATTTTTTTTATGTACTTTGTGTCTTTACTATTTTGACTTAAAATAGTGTGAACACCCTTTATAGGGGGTATATGGGTCTTAATAATTTTAATATTTTCGGCATTAAAGAAATCACATCCAAAAAATTAAAACAAGTAATCGAAAATATAGTGCAAGGTTTTTTGTCACTAAACAATAACAGAGTCTAGGTCATATTATTTTATTCAGGGTCAACAACGTGTTAAGTCACCAAAATACTAAGTTCAACTTGGTATATATACAGAAATTGTCCTAATAATGGGGCGGAAAAAATTAGAAGAATATTAGATAAGAAGTAGGTAGTAAAAGTGAAGTCAAGTATAAAGTTAAAGCTTTAGTTAAGCTCCCGTACGGGCGGAGGGGTATGCCCGTACTAAATTTAGTTAGTCAAATAGTTCCTGTAATCTTATAGTAAAAGAAAAGATATTTTTATTGTCCACCGGTCTCATGGTCCCAAGAAGATAGTTCCATATGGTACATTGGTCTAAGTGACGTAAAGTGGCCCTTATGTATTTCAAAATATATACGTCACAAAAGTATTGTAATATTTTCTTAAATGACAATAAAATACTACAATTACTACTGACTGATGTTCAGTTTGGGTGTGTCTGTGGGCAAAAGTCCATAAAACTTGTGGCACCCATTGTTTGTTATACTCTCTATACGATTTGTCGTACAACACGAGCATATATCCGTTTAAAAAAATACTTTCAGGCAAACAACAAATTGGCAAATACAATCACCAGGATTTGGAGTAGTCAGTCACAGTGGCACTATTTTAGATAACGATAGACATCGTTTGGATGGTGCTGCATATGCTGCAAAAGATTTGCGAAGATTAGATAATTTTGCACCAGACGCATTCGGAGGCAAACTGGACTATTCCCACAAACCTAGTGGATCTGTGTTAGGGGTACAAGCTGACCATGCTCCAGGAGGAGGTAAATATTGTTATTTAATTTTACATACTTTTTTTAACTTTAAATTAAATTGGTTTACCAAATTAGTTTCTCCCGACCCTTACACAGTTTTTTCGGGCTCACTAAAGGACAACAAAAATGTTTTTTTTTTATTTTATCGTACGAAAAGTTTTGAGAGGCACTGTTTATAAAAATAAAAAGTTGTATTAAAATTCAAAACTAGTTAAAAAAACCTAAAAGTTTTTACCAATTTATTAAAAAATGAAAGCTTTAATAGATTTACTGCCTTAAAAAGAACGAAATTTATGGATACCATTTTTTTCTTTAGGAACTGACCTTAAAGCTTCTGGTACCTGGAATTTTGTCAACAAAAAAATGCCCAGGTTGGACTATCTGGTCAATATGGAAGGCATTATGGAGGTCCAGGTGGTACTGGCAAGCCTGATTATGGAGTATTTTTGGGTGCCAAATATGACTTTTAAAATGTAATTATATAAATTAAAATTCCTAATATCACAGATAGATATACGCTACGCGGACAGATTCAACTTCCAATGGCGCAAATTTAGCCTATCGAACGCCGGCTAGCTCGCGTAAAGCTTAGTTTATGTACTTATAAAATGCGATTTGCGAAATGTGTTCTAACTGATCAACTTCGAGTGTGTCATTCGAAATTGACTAGTTAGAACACTTCCGCAATTCTCATTTCGTGAGTATATAAACTTACGCGAGCTCAGCCGGCCTACGTCGTTGGGCCAAATTTGCGCTATTTAAAGCGGAATTAGTCTGCGTAGCATATGTGTATCTGTGCTTATATGTTTATTATTTATTTATTTTTGTATCTAAATCCGGTGTTTGTAAAAATAAGTTTTATATAAAATTTGAAGTAAAGTATGTTAAATTGATTTTTATATGTACAAACAAAGTTATTATTTTTCGTAGCTTCAGTACGATGTTGCATTGCCAGTTAACAATCTATATATTTAAAACGCAAAGCCAAAATTTTCAGACACTACGTTAAAGACTCCCGCCTCACCAATTTACATGGTCCTTTTTTTAAATAATGATGCTCTGGTTAGTTCTGGTTAGTTAAAAAAATTTAATTCCTTAATAATGCAAAATAATAATTAACTAACCAGAACTAACCATGGCCACCCAACGTAACAGTTTTGCATGACCCTCTGTGGCGCTTTGAACCAATCAAATTACAGGGTCCTGTGCTTTTACTGGAGTCTTCAGTGTGTATGTGGTAAATGAACGTTGTATGTTGCGTGTTTAATGTATCATTGGTAGACGACCGGTTGACGTAACACACGTTATTTAAAAAAATATTGTTCCGTTTCTTTCTTTTTCTAATTATATATAACTTAATTACATTCGTCGAAATTTGACAGGTTCAATCTATCTTAATAAAATGGCAAAAAATTACTATGTTTACAGAAAATAATATCTGCAGGGGGATCACGACACTATTCGATTAAATCCAGCAAGTCGATGTGCATCTCACAAAATTCGATCGAGTTTACCTTTGGCAACAGACAGAAAAACGAAAGTTGCCCAAGGTAAACTTGCTCGAATTTCGTGAATGAGTTTATGGAGGTGGACATCAACTTGCTCGATTTAATCAAATCGAGTATCGTGATCCCCCTGCGGAATTTTTGTTGTCAGAACTAACTGCAACAACATTAGGCGAGATATAACAAACAAATGTCATAGTGCACTGGGAGAGTTTAAAAAGCATTTGACATAGGTGCTTAATTTAAATCGCTAACCACTGTCTAAAGGTACGCGCACATACGTCGGCATCGGACAGACGATACGAATCGAAAAAAACAGTTTTAGTGAAATTAAACACACACAAACGCACATGTAAGTTACGGGTAAACCATAGGTAAAGCCTTTTCACCCGGGGTATAAAACCACTCAGTTAAAACCCTCTAGTAGGAATCGGCTTAAATTCTTGTTAAATAACGCACTTTCTGACCTGTATCGCACATATGAAACGGTAGTGGCCGGATTTTAAGTCAAGTTGCTATATTCTCATGAGATTTTTAAATCCGGTGCTAACCGCCCGCACATAGGTGCACTGCTTCTTTTAATTTCACTAAAACTATTTTTTCCGATCCGCACCGTCCGCCCGATGCCGAGGTGTGTGCGCGTACCTTTAAACCCGTCGAATTTGACGAGGTGCAATTTATGTATTGTTATAACATAAAAATAATAACACCGAATCTTTATAGTATGTATTTATTTTTTTATGTTAATTGGTTATTTTGTATAAAATAAATTTAATTTAAAAAAGTTAACAGTTTTTATTCTTATACAGGTTCAGCTAGATAACATAACACATAGGCAATGTGAGGAAAAGAGACAATCTAACTAAATACCAGCATGTAAACAGGCGTGAATCATAGTGCTTGTTTTGTTATTCTATTGCCGGCCGATGTACCAAAACGCATTGCTCATATTGTATACACAGAATTGTGAATTTTCGTAGCTCCAATTCAATTTTTTATTGCAGTTTTTTGTTTTAAAAATGTAAAAGCGTTAAAAATCACATTTAATATTTTTGTATAAATTATTATACTTTTTTATATTAGGCCCCTAGAGAATATTTTTAACCTACGTCATACTCTACTGAAGTGTTTTGTAAAATTAGATATTTTTTAATAATCGGCGTAAATCATTAATAAAATTCTTAAATTTAATATTAAGAATGGACATTAAGGTACCAAACTGAACTTTCTTCTAAAAATAATTATTCTTAACATTTTGTAAAGTCAAATAAAAATACTGGGTGTCCGACTACAATTTGATCCATTTTGAGCTCAAATAAGTAATAATAGCCTTAGATTTTATCGCTATTTTCTCTCTATGAGTATATATTTTTTACAACCCTTTTACAAAAATGTTAAATAAGCCATAATTATTTTTAAAATATCGGGTTTAATATTATTTATAAAATTGACTGCATGACAATAAGAAGTATTATTTGACAACAAAAATTTGCTACATACAAAGTTACAGAAAACAAAATAAGACAACAAAGCTATAGGATATCGCTTATAATAATAAGTCTAAAGGGTAAAAGATTTTAGGATTTAGGAAAAATATTTTTTTTATTTCTTTTAATATAACGTTAAAGTTGCAATATTTCTGGAAATTGGTTATTTTGTTTTTGTGTTAATGGAATGTCACTACAACATATCGATAAAGATATAAACATTAAAAAATCCCAGGCTTTCCCGTCAACACCACATCCTGATATCTTTATTTGTTCTAAAGTTATTAGCGATTAAAATGAATCAAAATGTAATCGGGCAACCTGTATTTTAAATATGATATTCGGTGATCACAGAAAAATTAAACACATTATACGTATAAAAGTTCTTTCCACCACTTTCTATTCTCGTAAAATAATATGCATGATGTTTGTAAAAGGTCTGTACATAGTGCTACTACAAATTCCTTAATCCAAAATAAAAGTATGTAAGGCTATTTACAGTGGTGCAACTGCCTCTGGTTTTGGGGAGCTTAAGCCCCAATTTAAAGAGTACATTTTTCAAAAACAAGAATATACAGGGGTGTCTCTAAAAGATCTGTACAAAATGCTATTACAATCCTTGGACCAAAATACAACTAATTGATAATTTTCGAGATTCGAGGGTGTCAAACATTTATATTTAATTTAAGGTAGTTTTTAATATATTTTTCTTTTGTACAAAATTTAGTTTTTAAGGATTTTTCAAGGTAAGAAATCAAATGGTTATTTTTGTACCAAGGCACTATGGTTTCTGCGCCCCAATTTTGTGGCCAAAATCCATTTTTTCGAATTGATAAAAAAATAATTTTGGTTGTTTACGTGGAAAGCAGATATTTAGATGTTAGCAGATAAGCAGATGTTTAGATAAATAGTGTGTTTATTCTTGATTTGTTTTTTTTCTTGGGATACAGAAAGCTGAATTAAGTACCTCTCACATATTAATCAGTAGCCGAAAATAAATCGTTAAGTGACGCCAAAATTTGTTGTTGGTGTTAATCTGTTTAATCATATTTTTAGAAGAAAATATATTTTTTATTAACTACTAAGTATGTTTTAAAAAATATATGTATTTGATAGAATTACCTAATTCTGTCCGTTTCAAATAAAATTAGTTTGCTTATTGGCTCATTTACTAATAATTTAAAAAAAATTAATTTCTGAAACCTTTAGAAAAAAAGGCTGCATTTAGCGGCGATATATTTCACACTATTTTGTTCAGTCTTTATTTGTAATTATTATTTTACATTCTTTACTTGCGATTATTAGCTACCCTGGCAAATATATATATTTTTTACAGATATGCACTATTTTAATAAAGAACACCTTTTAGAATTAATGTTGTAGGGAAGGCGATAAAAACGAAAAGTTTTTAAAAATATTTAATTACCTAAATTAAAAGATCAAAATAAACATTAACTCATCTAATGAACCAGATACATCTGACAAAAATTTGTCACCTCTGCCCCAATTTTGTAGAAAGATGGTGCCAAGCAGCACAAAAGAAGGGGTATGTTCAAAATAAAAATTCTGCTTGGTTGGGAAAACAGATTGTTACTGTATTTGATTTATCTACACCGTCAACATCTCCTTAAAAACGGAAAGAACTAAGGAAAGCAACGCAATTGTCAAATAAGACACATCATTAATAATAAAAACTGCGGCTATAGCGGCCTGCCGACATG
This sequence comes from Listronotus bonariensis, assembly GCA_014170235.1. Lineage (NCBI taxonomy): Eukaryota > Metazoa > Arthropoda > Insecta > Coleoptera > Curculionidae > Listronotus > Listronotus bonariensis. The sequence goes on along the minus strand of JACEGR010002537.1, from coordinate 95,388 downwards.
ATGGGCCACACGATTTAGCATCACTTGTAAAAGAAGTGGATAAAAGTCTTTGCCAGCTAGCAAAAATAATAAAACTGCTAAGCTTTCTAGAAAAAGATACTTAAAATAACCTGTCGAAGAAGCGTTGAAGCTTATTTTAGATTTAGAATCAAATTTAAACAAGCAGCAATAACATAATATTCGATATGGTGCTATTTCATACAACTGTAATATACAGGGTGCCCGGTAATTAATAATTTACCGAGAAATCATAGATTCCTTATGCAAAATTATTAAGATCTAACCAAAGACCTATATCCAGAAGTTTGTAATAACAAAAATATAGGGCATCAATATGAAAAAATATATTTTAATTTATTTCGATAAGTGTAAGGTAACTTTGGGCGATACCTACACTACTTGGAATTTTTCTAGAAAGTAGCAAGCTTTTATGCTACCCTGTACGTACCATCTAAGTATACCAATTTAGTATCCTATACTTGTACACAAACAAGGTGTACTTTGTAAGAATCGCTATAAGCAACAGTTTCCGAAATATTTTCCCTAAAATTGTTTAGTACAACCGAAACTACAACTGCCACATCATATACGAATGGTTTAATGTCAGACTTTTTGGGAAATATCACGAAAACGGTTGCTCGGAGCCATTATTATAAGGTATACTTTTTTTGCGTAAAAAGCATAAATAGTTTATATGTTTACTTAGAAAGTACATACAGAATGGCACAAAAAAGTTGTATATTTTTAAAGAAATTTAAAGTAGTGTAGGTAGCACAGTAGGTTATACAAAAAAAATATTATCAAATTTAAATAGTTGTAGTCAAAAAACCTTTAAATAAAAAGTTTAATCAAAATATTTAAAAAGGATCAAAAAATTATTCAAATAAATTGGTTTTCTTTTTCTCTTTGATACCTTGTATATTGTGTTAAGGTAAAAGTTGAGTTTTTTATATTATTTTTATTATTGGTTTAGGAAAAACCAATTTTTACTTGTAAGTTTTTGAATTGAACGCATTTATTAATTTTGGCCAAAAAATAGGCTCCCAGAAATCATAGTTCAAGGGCGTAAAATATCACTTTTACGCCCGCGGCTGAACGTTGTTGCCCGAGCTCCGCGAGAGCAACAATCAGCTCTGGGCGTAAAAGTTCTTTACGCCAGAGGTGACAATATCTTACATGCTATATAAATAAATGACTTTAAATGACATTTAAATGGCATGTATGATATTTGTACAGACCATGAGCAAACCAAGACCTGAGCGCCCAATGTGCGTTATTTTATTGTATTTTGACTCAAGCAGTTTAGGGTTGCATTTTGTACAGGCCTTTTAAAGACACCCTGTACAATATTTGTAGTAACGAATTAGGTCCTGTCGTTCTTTTTCTAAACTACATTGTATTGTATCGTCTCCCTATCTAATAATTCTAAACTGTGAAAAATGTCATCAGCAATATGCTGAACGTCTGATTGTGAAGGTAAAATGGCTTTATCCACTAAAATTCCTAGTTGAAATCTATCGTCATACGTTAAGATGGAAATGGAAACCCCTGAAATAAAGAGACATATTTAATATAATAACCTTTAATGACCATGCGTACGTGAACATCGATATACCTAATTCGATTCAACCGATCGGATAAAACTTAGGAACGTGTTCTGATTGGTCAATTTTGAACGCAACATTTGAAGTCGACCAATTAGAACGCGTTCCCAAGTTTTATTCGATCGGTTGAATCGGTTTAAATATTGATAACTCAGTTAAGTCTACTTTGCAAAAGTAAGTTTTATTATTTTGGTATACTAACCGACTTTCTTTACGTTTGGAGGCAGTGGTATAACTTTATCTAAAACGAATCCATTAAAAATGTTTACTTTAGAGCCTCCTGGTACATTGGCTATAAGAATAGTATATGTACCTCTACCTGTAAATAGTGATGTAAGAGGTAGTGGAAATATCCCAGCTACTTTTATTATAAAGGCATTGACCTACAAGAAAATACAATACAATACATTGTTATCAACTTTGCTTCAGCACTCAACAATAAAACTACCTATTTTTATCATTATCTCATATATATATATATATAAACTTTTTATTTGTATAATTTTTTTCAAAAACAATTTTGATGGTACTCATGTCAAAAATGTTTCTAAAAATTTTTATTACACTCTATCAGCCCAGGATATGGTTTGCCAATCCCCGGGAATTAATTTATTAATAACATTTATTGTTAAAACAAATAATTTCATTAGAAAAAAAAATGAAAGGTTCATTTATATAGCCAGATCTTATACTAAGTGGTTAAAGAATATTGTAAATAATGCCCTAGTGTTGTAATATTATACAAAAACTTACAAATAAATATTAGAAAATGTTTCTAGCCTGCAGAGGCAATTTTAGCAACTTACCAAGGCATCTCCGTATCTTAAATCTTTTACTTTATTATTTACATTTTCCAGAGTTTTCACTATCGAATTTGACTTATTTAATGGCATGTTAAACATCATTACATTTGTTTTGTTTTTTAGTCTAATAGTCGTGGAGTTATCCATATTAGGAAGACTAAAAAGAAATGTCAAGAGGCAAGCAACAGAGACTGGAATGTCAGCATTCTAAAAAAAATACATACAGAATAGTCCACTAGTGCGATGATGTCTAATATTGCTGTTGTTCAACGCGATATGATAAAACTATAATATTAACGTAGTAAGTTTTGGGCACGTGTATGTCCTATACCGGTGCCACACGTTGGGCGAAACTATGGCCGAAGTATGTTAAAAAAATTGGCAAACCATAACAGCCAACGTGTGGACGTAAACATTAAATTTACGCTTCTGGAAAATCGCACACAAATTTCTTATGATTTGTGTCGGCTTACCGACATCGAAGCTATTTTAAGCAATACTTTAATCAAGTCACAAGCAGACAAACTTAGATCGTGTTCATATGTGCACTGCTCCAGGGGCGAGCATCGAGCGATTACGCTTGAGCACTATGATCGCGCGCGTCGTCGTGCTCATATTGGCAAAGCATTATATCAGTTATTTTCTCGGTTTATTTTAAATTAGAACTAATGAATTATGTGACAAAGCTGTTGTTGCTTATGGAAAATCCAAGGTTACGATGGTTAACAAGAAAAAGAAATTGAAAAAGAAAAAGCGTCTATGACCCTAATAAACCAGAATCATTTATGGTGAATATCACCAACTTTATTGTTAACTTTGAGGTGATCCAGTACGTTTGCAACAATTTGTTTGTCTTTGTAAGCCGATGTCTATCTTTTCAGAGGGCTGGTCCTGTTTGTATCCCAAAAATCAATAATTTATGATCGATGCTTCCAGTTTAGGATGTCAATCCGCGCAGAGTTTCTTTATGAGAAGGGGTTTAGACATAAGCAAGACCGGTGATAGCTTTTGTCAGGGACGTGAGGGTGTGAGAATTACGATTTCGGTTGGCAGTTCTGTTCAAAGTTGGTAGCATTATCAGCTGATGAGAGAGTCGTGCCTTGTCGAAGCTTTGTTTGGTAAAAACTGTGGAAATTTGCCATTTTCATTTTGGTTGTACCTATATTTTGCAAGGATTTCCAGTTGTTAATGTTTTTGGTTAGTTTAGAGACTTCACATATTATTGGTTCGGACTGGTTTTATTTTAGAGATTTTGATAGTGTTTAGTCGAATAGTTTTCAGTCATTCGTGTTTTTATATACATATGATACAGATGAGTGTCCGCTAATTAATAGTACACAGAGAAACCCCAGATTACTTATGCGAAAATACCCGTTTAGTTATTATCCAAAAGTTAATGATAAGGAAGATACGGGGTGTTAAAGAGATATAAATATTTTTTATTCATGCATTTCGATAATTTTTGATATGTTCCTTATTATAAACTTTTGGATATTAGGCAAAGATTAATAAGGTATGTTTGGTTAAATCTTAATATTTTGGCATAAGGAATCTGTGGTTTTTCTGTGTACCATTCATTCGCGGACACCCTGTATACAAAGTTTTTAAAATGGTTCTTGACTAACGGAACCATGGAAAATGTTTTGCTCTGCCAGGTACCTCATCGTCCTGTCATCGCTTTGATAATTTTTAATTTTCAATATTTAAACCACATTTATGTTTTTGTTTTAAGTTATGCCTTAATAATCCAATAAATTTTGTTTACAACATACAGTTCTTTTTGTTTTCTCCTTAATTCTACGCCACTGATCTGCCTAAAATCAAATATGGCCGAAAATGGCCCGACTTGACGTCACAGCCGCGCTAGCCAATATGGCGAATGTCGTGACCTTATCTCATCAATCGACTTTGATTCCGCGTACCGCTGCAGCAATGCGGGTTAAAAACAAATAAAATCAAAGCTTGAGCGGCGCGATTCTTTGCAACGTATCACGCCGCTACACCGATCTTCAATATGAACGATTTTATTTAAAATCTGTTGTTGAAATCAGTTTTTAATAACTCTCAAGCGTTTAACGCTCCTCGCTCAAGCGGTGCCAATGTGGACGCAACCTTACCGTTCATACGCTTCGTTACCGTTGGACAACGTGTAGATCCGGCATTAAAAAAAAAAGTTGTATACTCGTAGCGGTAGTGCCACGCTATGTAATATTTACTCCAAACTGAAACATTTTAATAAATTTAAAATCGAATCCCAAGCAGCAAGCTGACGTCCTTATGACGTCTTTTTAAGTGCTTTTGGTCATTTTTGGTCATAGGACATACCAAACCACCAAACTAACCAAAATTATGACGTCATTTTTTCGTCATACTAGCTCAAAAAATTCTAATGACGTCATGTTTGGAAAACCCGCTAGAAAAATTTTGTGACATTAAATGTTTCGTGCCAAAATCCAACCGAAGTATCATATGCCAGAAAAATAAGACTAATAATTTTACAAAATTGAAATAGGAAAAAACTTTACCGATAGATGGCGTAATGGACAATAAACTACTAAGTTTATTCAACATCTTCGCTTTTTATCGCCTACACCGTACCAATGAGACCAAAATAGGTCGAGACCGGTGCTTGGTGATCTCAATTAGCTTTGAAAAAGTATCTTCGGCTAGTGTAAAATTTTGCATCTCCAGGTTGGACAGTGTCCCGAGAGATGCGACCTTGCAGTGCAAGGAAATTGCAAGCAGTAAGGAGTTTTTCCTATTTCAATTTTCAAATAAAATATCATTTTAGCTTAAAAAAGTATATGCGTCAATTTTTTGTCATCTTAAAGACGTCATTAGGACGTCATTAACGGGACGTCTTTTGTCTGTTACTTAGGGAGGTCAATTTACCGTCATTTTGTCGTCATCTTATGACGTTTTTGCTGACCAAATGTGACCAAAAATGACTAAAAAGAGACGTCAATAAGACATCAGCTTGCTGGTTAGGATGTGGTATTTACATGACGGTGCTTTCCCATTATATTGGTATAATGATATATGATATTAAAAAAATGTATGTATTTATACTTAATTGCTAATGCATTTTTAAAAGTAAAGTAATATAAAAAATAGGTTAGGTAACCTTACCCTTCTAAAAAATTTGTCAGGCTGGCCGATATAGCAGTCATAACAACATTAGAAAATTTGCATTCTGGTATTCTACCCTTTATTCTTTTCACAGTAGGAACGTACTTAGTACTATCTTCGACATACCAAGCAATATTTTTTTCACCACTAGCTTGTAATCCATGTAGCGCATTATCATCATGGCTTCTCAAATAAGTAGTTTTTACCAATGTCCCAAATCCAATAAATAAAATATAAAAACAGAGTAGGAGGAAGTCTAACACTTTTTCTGTAAATAAATACTTATTTTACCAAAATAAGTTTAAGTAAATCAATATTTTGGAATGAAAACTTTTATAATAATGTGTAACTCACAGTTACTGGTATCGGGTCGAGTTGCTGGTAAAACTTAATTTAACCAAAAAATAAACATACACGGTTACACCCAGCAAACACTGTTTGCCGGCAATATACATTTTTCATGTTGACATTGATGGTAAAGCATTGGCAATTGGTGGCAATATTATGCCAACATCTAATACGCATTAAAAAGTCAACCCTAAATAAACACTTAATTGTCAATAAATTTTACATGCAGGCGAATTGCCGGCAAGCATACAAAAATGGCGGCATACCAATCCTGATTAAATAAAGCATGCCTTTTTGTTGCAGGCAAATAACTATTGGATTTTTGAAGGCAAACCGTCAACACACATTCATACTTTTCAAACCATATTATTAACATTGGTATTTAACTAACATTAGAGCATTTTTTTATCTGTTTTATTTATAATGGAAGTTAAACAACATTATTTTATGTTTTTTACATACTTTAAAGGAAATGGCCTTTTCATAACATTTTATTGTTACAAATCATGCAAATAAAAAATAGGTCAAACAAAATGTTTATTATGTATTTTTGAGAGAATAAAAATAAATTGATGGTAAAATTAGGTTAATTTCGACCGAAGGTGACAAATTCAAATTTCCCGCTTAGCCGAAATATAAGATATGACGATTTTGACAGATGAATAAAAATTGCTTTTGTTTGTTTGTTTTGTGCAATAGTTTTCTACGTGGTTTTCTAGCTTTTTAGTTAAAAAAAAAAGAGTTTTTTAATAGACAGAATATTGGGTGTATTCATTACTTAATTAGTGTGTGTTGTGTGATTAATTGGTGATGGCTAGTCGAGAAGGCGCGTTATTCCAGAAGGCTGTTAAACATTTGTTTAAACTCTTTTAAGTTTGTAGTTACTTAAAAAAATAATATGAAATTAGGGAGTTGCCTTATTAAAGGTTTTAAAGACGTGTTAATAAAAAATATTATATATATTTAATAGTTTTTTTGACATTTAACTCCTTTAAAATATTTCCCTATGTTTTGGATCTGAAAATTGAGTGTAAGTGTTCCTTGAATACTGAGTGTTTTCTTTTGATTTACCATCTTTTTTTTATTACATACCTTGAATTTTTATGATTTATTGTTACTGTATAAAAATTTAGATTATGTAATTTTTTTATGATTAAGTTTTCCTGCCTTTTTTAATTTTTTTGTTTATAAAATTCTAAATATGTTATTTAACTTTAGGGACATTCAACTTATAAAACTTGCAATACTTATTTAATAATAAATGCATTATCCTAAACGCCTTTTTTTATAATAACTTATTAATGATGGATGCCATCACAGTATCCGCAACATGTGGCCCAATAACGGCCAATTGCCCACTTTCGTGTCTTTTTGTTATCTTTTTGCCAACAGCTTATTAATGATGGATGCCATCATCCTAAAGGCATTTTTTGGCATAACTAATTAATGACGGATGCCATCAGTTATTCTGCAACACGTGGCCCAATAACGGCCAATTACCCACTTTCTTGTCTTTTTGATACCTTTTTGCCAATGCCTTGCCATTAAAGAGTGTTGGCAATGCCAGTAAATTAAATGTACATGGCCGGCAAAAAATGTTAGATGGGCAATTTTTCATTGACCTTGCAGGGAATTGCAAAAACTAAAAGAAAACCAGAACAAATCTGATTGCACAATCTCGATTTTCGAAACTTTATTGGAGAACGTAAATCATGGGTAGTTTAATTCGTCTTGGAGATACAGAGTGTTTTTTAAATTTTGCTAATTTGGCCGGCATTTGTAGCTCGATTAATATTAGATATACATAGAAAAAAATATAAAGAGTAAATGGGGATTGTCACGTCGAATTCAGTGGCTTACCTATATTTTTCCATTGAGTTATATTTTAAAGTAATAGCACACATGTGTTTTTTTAATGAAACACCCTATACATGTTATCACTATTAATTTAAAAATAATAGTGTGAACACCTAGTATAAAAAAGTATACATTTTGGGAATTTTAAAAATATACATTTTTGGGAATTTTAAAATAAGTATACATTTTAATTAGTTTACTTAACATTGGGAAATTTGCTACATAAAAATATACGTGAGGTGTCAAAGGTCTTAAAAGTATAAATTAAACAATTTTCTAGGTTACTTTTATAATAATAAAATAAAAACATTAAACAAACTGGGTAGCGTAGAAATGCAAAACAAACACTGGAAAATTTAATATTTAAAGAAGAGAGAAAGAAATTAAAAGGGATTTTTATCAGATAAGAAAAAGTAAGTGAAAGTATAAAGTTAAAGTTGTAGTTCAGCCCCGTACGGGCTACCCTGAGTGGGGGTATGCCCGTACTAAATTAAGTTAGTTCAATAAGTTAAGTTGGTCCTAAAAAATGCGAAGTTAGTTTTGATGGTCCACCGGTCTCATGGCCCAAGAAGATAGTTCCATATGGTATATTGGTCCAAGTGACGTAAAGTGGCCCTATATATATATATATATATATATATATATATATATATATATATATATATATATATATATATATATATATATTACAAAACCCAATGTCCCAATAGCTTTAAAAATACTGCATTAATTATATCTATTTTTTAATAGTTTCGGAAATACGGCATTTGTCAGAAGTTTTTGAATGAAGGAACTTGTATATTAAGTTACCATTGCAAAGATATTCAGAGAGCTTTAACCAAATAGTACATTTTATTAATATGTCTATCTCTAATCGTTTCGGAATGTGGCCATCCAAACCTAAAAATTAATAAACATACCTATATTTATTTCATTACATCTTTCTTAATCCCCAAGATTTGGAAGACTATACTTCCAAATCTATGAGAGAAAGACATACCATATGTGATACGTTCTTAAGGATCTTTAAAATATCTTTTTAATAATATAAAAAGTTTTTTTCTTATTTTAAAAATGGTATATTATTATCGAACTTCTTGAAATGGCTTTATTTTAAGGCTTTAAAGAAGATCTTTCTTTTTGCAATAAAATATATAGGGTGTTCCATGTAAAAAACAGCTTTGTATTATAACTTTAAAACTAAAAGCAACAGAAAAAATACGGGTACGCCACTGAATTCTACGTTAAAATTCCTAATCCTTTTCTATTTACATTTTTTTCTATCTCTAACACGCGAGTGCCTGGCCAAATTGACAACATTTATAAATCAATTTGAAATTCTAAAACGAATGAAGTTAGTCATGACTTACTTTTCCAGTTTCAAAAATCGAAACCAAGACTGTGCAATCACATTTGTTCCATCTCTTTTAGTTTTCGCTATAACCTGCGGGGTCAACGAAAAGGGCCACCCTGTACATATAAAATCTTGGTCATAATCTTACTCCCCTTATTGCCCCAATAAATTAGGGTTGTCATTTTTTTCAGGACAAGCAAATTAAAGCTCCTAAAGTAACAGAAGTGTTAAAATTTTTGTCGAATTTATTGCAAAAATATAGCCACAGTTTAAAATAATCCATTTTTTTCTGAGCAAACTACGATGACTATAGCGTATACAGTGTGTCCAAGATAAGGATCCTAAGCATGGGAATCTCAGTACCTATTGGAGATACAGCTTAGGAAAAAGTTGTGTTTTTAAAGCTTATTTACATGCCGTTTAGAATCTTGAAAAATTTTTATGGCCCGCTGAGATATTTGGCAAAAACGAAAATTTGACTATATCGACTTTATTTGAAGAGATATAAAAAAACTAATAACACTTTTTCATTGGCACTTTTTAGCTACTACTTGATGGTATTTTTAGATTTTATACCCGACGTTTCGATTTCAAGAAACCATCATCAACTTTATTTTTTATATGGCTCCAAAAAAAGTACACCTTGTATCTGATCCCATTTTTTATTACAAATTCAACGATGTATCACATGTCATGTTTTAATTATTACTTAAAAGAAAAATTGCCTTTTTTCTATATTTTTTAAAGTTATTTTTAAGTAGGCCTTGCAAACAAATGCTTGGACGTTAATACCTGTAACCGTATCTGCAACATAACAAATTATCATTATAAAATAGTATTTGTCGTTATTACCCTGTTTGTCAAGTTGTTGTTTTTGGAGCAATTGTTCTTATTGTTACTGTCTTTATACGTAGTACGCATTACTAGGCTCAACAAAATCCGCGTGTTAAGAAAATATCGAAACATCAAGAACGTTTTTGGTTTAATATGTGGTGTGGAATTTTAGGAAATAAAATACCAGGTCCATGTATTTACCATAATTCATTAACTGCAGAAATGATACCTTCATTTATTTTTGCAGCACAAAATGTAGCATGTTAGCATGTCAAACTTATCTTTATGGCTATAATGGCCATCCTGCATATTCGACCGTAATAATACAATAAGATATTAGCTATTCACCAATAAACAATAATAGAGACAACAGTAAAAATAAGAACAATTGCTCTAAAAACAACTCGACAAGCAGGATAATAAGGACAAATACTATTTTATAATTATATTAAATTATGTTACAGATACGGTAACAGGTATTAACGTCCAAGCATTTGTTTGCAAGGCCTACTTAAAAATAACTTGTAAAAATATAGAAAAATGCAATTTTTCTTTTAACTAAAAATTAAAATATGCCATGTGATACATCGTTGAATTTGTAATAAAAAATGGGATCAGATACAGGTGGTACTTTTTTCGAGCCATATAAATAAATAAAGTTGATGATGGTTTCTTCAAAACGAAACGTCGGGTATAAAATCTAAAAATACCAAATATCTCAGCAGGCCATGAAAATGTTTTAGGTTTTTAAACGGCATGTAAATAATCTTTAAAAAACACAACTTTTTTCCAATTTAACTCAAGTTGTATCTCCAATAGGTACTGAGACTCCCATGCTTAGGATCCTTATCTTGGACACGTGGTATACAGTAGCAGCCAAAAGTAAAGAAACTGTTAATTTTTTTTAAAGATATTGATAATTATTAGGAAGCCTATGACTTGATATTGTTTCGTATAATACAGGGTCTTTTAATAAGAGTGATAGTATTCCAAATAGAGATTTCTCGAATTCTAATCCGTACATTTTTAATTTCTAGGTGTTACTACATTTAGTATAGTGTGCAGTTTAAAGTAATTAAAACATATTACAAAAGTGGTAGCTCACTTTTTTTATCTTTGGACAAACCACGAAGGCTAAAAGCCTAAATACTAACGTACCGTGGGTGTCTTAAGCGAGGTAAGAGAGAGTTTGTTGACACGGGACTTAAATACTTGAGGATTTGGGAGGAAGAAAAGTTCTACGCGGGCAGCAGGTTCCACATTTTAGAAACTCTAGGGATAAAAGAACAAACAAAGTTGGAAGTTCGGGGCCTGTCCAGTTGACGCCAGTTCATTCAGTGGAGCTGCATTTTTGTAAAAACTTGTAGTTTTCATTTTTGAATATAGAGATTTTTGACTTTGACTTTTGACTTTGACTTTGAACCGCATAAGGATGCATACGCGCGGCACCATGAGTTTCTCTGGTGGGAACCGTGAGTAAAGGTACTATTCGGACAATTCTTTAGAGCAGAAGCCATGAAAGTATCTATAAAAAAGCGATAAATCCCCCACAGCCCGACGATGGGCAAGAGATGGAAGCCTTTCTGTAAGTGAAGGATCATTAATAAGTCGAATAGTTTTGGATGGAATCAAGAATGCTTAGAAGGGGCAAAATACTTTTTGGCTGGAAAGAGAAATCCAAGCTTTTTTGAAGCTGCCGTGGCCATAGATACAATGTGTTTATGCCAGTTAAGGCTATTTTTAAATGTGATGCCCACAAGATTGAAGGTGTCTTTGCTCTTTAAAACTTGGCCGCTCATAAGTAGAGGATGAGTGTTTGATGACTCTTTTTGCGACAAGGAACATGATTGTGTTATGGATGCATTAAAATGGACGAGATTTTTAGCGCCCGAATCCAATATTAAATTAAGATCCTGCGAAAGAGATATCTGCATCGCTCGGCGTTTGTTTTCCAAATCAGGTTTAATGATGGGTTTAGGAACCTAAAAACTGGAGTGAAGGGTACTATCGTCGGCGAAACTATGAATGGAATTAGTTGTGGACGAGAGAAGGTCGCTGATGTAAAGAAGAAAGAATGTTGGTGCCAGAACTGAGCCCTGAGGCACTCCAGCATGTACTTGGTAAAAGCTTAAAGAATGGCCGTCCACAATAACTGATATACGTCGATCAGATAGATAACTAGAGAGCCAAGTACAAAGTTTAGTTAAAAGACCATAGGAGGGAAGTTTATTAAGAAGTACGGCATGCACTTGTGGCCACTCAACGTTTATTCACTCAAAAATTGGCTTATCATTATCGGTACTCTGCGCAGGTTATCCGCCGCACTGTGGAAAAGTTTGTGAATGAGTTTTGATGTAAAAGTAACTTACATTCAACCTTTTCCACAGTGCGTGGATAACCTGCGCAGAGTACCGATAATGGCAACTCAATTTTCGAGTGAATAAACGTTGAGTGTCCACAACTGGACTACCCCTTTAGTAATATTTTTTTATCACTTCCAACCAATCGAAAGGAGTCAGACGCTGCATTATAAAACTGCACACTATATAAAATATAGTAACACCTAGAATTTAAAATTATATGGATTAGAAACCGAGATATCTATATTTGAAATACTGTCACTCTTATTGAAAGACCCTATATAATAATGCAGTGTTAAAAATACGTGGACATTGTAAAAAAATACCTTATAAGAAAAAAAAAGTAAAGCATGTCAATTAATCAACGGCAAGAGTAAAGAAACTTTAAAAATTATTTTATATATACTCAAAATCAAGTCAATATTTGGTAGAAAAATCTTCGTTTTAAATAACATTTATACATCTTCTTGATATTCTTGCCATATATTGTGTAAAACAATTCTTTATTTTTAAACAATTGTTTTCAAAAATTTTCTATTGGATTTAAATCGGAACTTTGAACCTATGTCAATGCTAAAGGGATAAGTTGCTCACCTAGAAAGAAATCTTTAATAACTTTTGCAGCATGCTTAGGATCACTATCCTGTTGAAATTTCCACATTAGTGGCAGAGTTTCTTCAGCATGTGGAAGTACATGATTCTTGGATCCAAATCTGGATATCTGTCCATAATACCTTTAACTTTTACTAGTGGAACAACCCCATGCTTTGAAAAAAAACTACAGACCATGAGAATACCAGTGGAATTATTTTGAAAAATTATCAGTTCCACTTATATCAGTTCTATTACTTGCAAGTGATCACGATCATTTGATCACGTGACAGATGCCATTTGTAATATTAAGAAACATTTAGAATGAAGTTAGCCACAGAGGTTTCAAAAGAATGGTATCAGTTTCACTTCTATCAGTTTGTTCACTGATAATTAATCGAAAAAATATCACTGCTTTATAATGTTTTTTAAACAGTGTTGTATATTTTGGTCGGATTATAATAAATTTAAAATTTTTAGCTGTAATGGGAAAAGTATAAAAGGTGTCCACCACATTAAAAGTTCAATTTAAAATATACTGCACCAAACAAAAAACAAAATGGATGTACTTCCATGGCATGGGGCTCCTTCTTTAAGGCATAGTGTTGCTCCGGTAGTAAAAGTTAAAGATTCTTGGATATCAATATTTATATATCCCTAAAAATCGTATACCACCATATGCTAAAAAAATCTTCCACTGATGTAAAAATTTTACCAGGATAGTTATGCTAGGCACGCTGCAAAAGTTTAGAAAGGTTTTTTTCTCTGAATCACCATGAACAACTTGTCCTTCTAGCATGCTTTGCTTAAAGTCCTAATTTAAATCCAATAGAACATTTATGGGAACAATTTAGGCCAAATATTAGATGTAAAAATCACAAAAATAAAGAAAAAAGTATATCCACATTATACCAAGAATGGCAAAAAGTTTGAGTTAAAAAGAATCAGAGATTTATTGAATTCATTAGCTCAAAGATGTGCAGAGGTTATTAAAAACAATGGTTTTACAATCAAATATTTTATTAGGTTTCTTTACTCTTGGCCGTTAAAGGTCGATTTATACATATCCGCCGAGTTCGCTTAGTGTCAGGTCCGGATCCGGGTATTTTTGATGTGATATTTAAAAATATCCGAGTTGCGGCAGTGTTCCGGTGGCAGAGTTGGGTCGTATGCGAAAACTCAGTATTCTGAATAGTATTCAGAATACATTTTGCCGGTATTCGAATAGTATACGAATACATTTGTGTGTTTGGTATTCGGTATTCGGCAGAATACTTTTTTGGTTAGTATTTGGGATTCTGTATTCCGAATACTTTTAAATATTTGACGAATACTTTTTTTGAGTATTCGAATACCGGCATTCCATACCGAAATGTGTAAGTAGTATTCGAATACCCAAATTGCCACGAGTAGATTACCAAGAATACCAAAAGGGAAAAAATAGGTAAAAATTGAGTATTCAAATATTTAGTATTCAAATGCTCTCTTTTTCCGGTATTCGTATTCTAATATCGATTTTCAGTATTCGACCCAACTCTGTCCGGTGGGTAGGAGACATTTTTTTGCCATATTGGCTTCATTACTGGATGAAGAGAAAGAGCAACGACAAAAGAAGTGAAAGCAATGAAGTTAAAGTGTTTGCCCTGTTTGAAAAAATAAAGGAACCAAAGGCGAATTAAGAAAATACAAAGAAATAGTCCGTGTCCGCTCCGTGCCCCGTCAGTGCCGAAACCAATAATATCGTTTGGTATTAATTTTTGTCCGGGCTCCAACGGGCCCCGTGAGGACACGTATCTGTATAAATATGTTCATATAAATATACATTGTTTTTTTCTGTCCGGCACCACTGATCTTGATGAATTCCAATGATATTACCTGCGCGAAACAAAAGATTTCATGGGCAGAAAAACGAATTTGTGCGCAAGCAAATCGAGGGTAAACGCACCTGGCGCCAAACAGACTATCCGCATTATTGGAAAGAATTTGTCGACGGCGTCCTGGTTTTCTGTTCGGAGTACGGTAGCTAATGAGCGTCACGGTCAGACAACGGACGGAGGGTACGCACTGGCCGTGTTTGTATTTTGCCACGGCTATTAGTGCGCATGTTCGCCCACCTGTCCATTTGTTTACTGCGCGAGGTCGTAAAAATCCGAAATGCTTCTTGACACTGCGGATCTAAATGTAGGTTATCTATGTCCGACACTGACATAACGCGGAACGGACACGGCCCGGATATGTATAAATTGACCTTAATTATTTAATCAGTTTTAATTGTTTTTTTATTAAAGGATATTTTAATGCAAGGGCTACTTACTTTAAACTCTGCATTAATGTATAATACTAAACTACATAAAGTAATAGACTTTTTGTATTATCAATATCTTTTCTTAAAAATTCGTCTTTTTCTGCCCACGTTTAGCTGCTACCTCAAAGCTTTGACTTTTAAAATACTTGCCGGGAAACACTCTAAAAATATGTATATTTTAAGTTATGTTAAGTAGAAGTCCAAAACGTAAGCAAAATTATTTTTGGTAATTATTACCAATCATACCTAACAAGACAAATTTGCTTATCTAAATACACTTATCCTAATGTATATAGGGTTTTTAAACTTACCCCATGTGAAAGAAGAATATGTAATATTGATACATCATTGCTTGTCTGTTTTCGTAGCAATGAGCTGTTAAGTTTTTCAAGTATACTTTTGCTATAATTATCTACAGAATTATCACCAAATATACTAATGAGAAATCCCATGAGAGATGTACCATCGGCTACCGCATGATGGTACCTACCAACTACTGCATAGTAGTAAAATCCATCCTTAAACATATATTATATAGAGTTAGAGCCCGTGTGATGCAGACCTTTGTTATTTTGTAAAAGCTAATTGTTTGTCAGTGCATGCTCCTAACATAGGTAGAAGCACTAAAAATTTTAGTACCTACCCTGACCAACAGATGGCGAAAGTAGTACGATGTCGCTTTGCTAATAAGATTACCATCAGAAATTGATAGCAGTCGCTGACGAGCAGTCGGCCCGATCCGTTAGATTGAGGATATACGCAAAATTTAATAAAAATAAAATCCCCGATAAATGGACCCAGTATCCATAGGATTATCAAATTTATGATTTCAGAATAGGATATATCGATGCGTTTTTACAAAACATCGTAAGCGACATTCGCCAATTTTACCGAAAACGTTTTTTTCTTCCCATCGCGTTATTTTTAAAGAAAAACCGAGATCTGAATGTTTTTATTTTAGATTTCTTCTTAATTTGAATTACAAAACAAACATATTTAACATTTAATATCAAAATTTTCAGAATCTCCTAAAAAAGCTAAAAATTTTAAAATGCTAAACCTAAATAATAGTTAATTTTTACATTTTTTATTTTTATTTAATTTATCTTGACAACGGTGGCAGACTTGCCACCAAAACGTCGATTTTTAGTTTTCTATTTACTTGTTTAATTTTTTTGTTTTTTGGTACTTTTAATTTATTTTTGGCGTGTACCCAGATAACTATCATTAATTAAATGAACCGCCGAACCAATATAGAACATATCTTCATCTGAAAAAGTCGTGCACTAATGTATGTACAAAAAATTACCAACTTTGTTTTCAAAATAACTCAACGAAAAAAAAAACGTTTTCCGTAAAACTGACGAATGTCGCTTACGATGTTTGGTCAAAAACACATCGATATGATATATCCTATTCTGAAATCATAAAAATTCTATGGAAACTACCATTTATCGGGGATTTTATTTTTATTAAATTTTGCTTATATCCTCGCTTTAACTGATCGGGCCGACTGGTTGTCAGTGACTGCTATCAATTTCTGATGGTAATCGTATTAGCAAAGCGACATCGTACTACTTTCGCCATCTGTTGGGCAGGGTAGGTACTCAAAAATTTTTAGGGTACGCTGAAATCTCACTTGTGGGGTTCTATGGATTGGTATTCTTTGGTAGAAGCGATGGTATACCATAGAGTTTGACCTATAGCTTTAGCAGGTACCAGGTACCCAAGGTTAATGAATTGAAACTTAACTTTCGTCATTTTTTAAAAGATGGTTTTTGTATTTGTTACTTGGGTACCTAATTAGAAGATATTTTCTTAGTTGCCAGACAATTCTGACAGTTCCAAACCGCTGACAAACATTTTGGGGTGACCCAATGGTTCAAAAAAGTCCAATACTTGTAGTAGGGGAGCCCAAGATGCTAAATTTGCAGTTACTTGAGCGTCAGAGAGACATATTGGGTTGCAAAGCTTAGATGATAAGAAGAAAAATGTAATATAATGTATACCCTTTCATTGGGGCGTTAAGCGGCTATAGACTTTTAAGTATGTGAAAAAATATATTTTTATTATTTCGGCTTGTGCAAATTGTACAAATCGTATTAGAATTATATATTTTTGTTATCTTAATTATTCTTCTAAAATAAAAAAATAACCACGCTCGAGCATCATCAAAATAACACCGCAATTGTTAGATTGTGTGGAATATACACTCTTTAGCATGTAATTAACTTACCCTATCTTAATCTGACGCGCACGACAATTTCTGATGGATATATTTTTGTTTTTACGATCGCCCCTGTATACGGGGCTCATATTTGGTGGAGGTATTTAATCGGGATACAAGGTATCCTTCGGTATATTTTTCTGACGCGCTGTAGTAACTTCAGAAATCCCCTCTTGGGCTCCCCTACCATTGACAAGATATGACACAAAGTCATATACAGGGTGATTCAAAAATAAATTACAAAACTTAAGGGGTGATTCTACTTGACAAAATAAGGGTAGAGCTTCATATAATTTTTTTCAAAAATTTCATTCGTTTTCGAGTTACAAGCCGTCAAAGTTCAATTTTATTTTGGTTTTTTCGCCATATTGCATTTATTTTTTAACCAATCCAGTTGATATTTGGCACACAAATCGAGCTTTGCAGATTCTAAAATTTTAAGACAAAAGTACTTTTCTTAAATACCGCCAGAGGAAACTTTACCTAAAACTTAAAATTTATATACATCATAACTTTTTATTTTGACAGATGTCGCAAAGCTGGGTGCGCCATTTTATAGACAATCAAAAACTTAAAAAATAAGGTGCTCTTTATTAAAGTCGATAAACCTCACCGTTTAGGTACCAATAGACATCAAAGTTTTCATCAATTTCAATCAAATTACCTACATACATACAGGGTGTCCAGTAACTCAACCGAAAAACTTTACGGGCGATTCTACAACAGAAAATAAGAAGAAAACTTCATATAAACATATGTTTTAAACATCTTAGTTTTTGAACTACGGGATGTTAAAAATTTAAAAAAAAGTTTTTTTTTAAATTTGATGTTTATTGGTGCCTAAACGGTGAGATTTATCGACCTTAATAGAGAGTACCTTATTTTTTAGGTTTTGATTGTCTATAAAATGGCGCCCCAGCTTTGCAAAATCTGTCAAAATGAAAAAGTTATAATGTAAATAAATTTTAAGTTTTAGGTAAAGTGCCCTCTCGCGACATTTAAAAAGTACTTTTGTCTTAAAATTTTAGTATCTGCAAATCTCGATTTGTGTGCCAAATATCAACTGGATTGGTTAAAACATAAATGCAATATGGCGAAAAAACCAAAATAAAAGATTTTGACGGCTTGTAACTCGAAAACGAATGATATTTTGAAAGAAATTTATATGAAGCTCAACCCTTATTTTGTCAAGTAGAATCACCCCTTAAGTTTTGTGATAGATTTTTAAATCACCCTGTATATGAGTTGTAGGGTTTAGTAAAAAGCTTATCCTTCAAATATTTTAATATATGCACAGACAAACTTTCCGATTTTAAAAAATATTGAATGTTTACCCTTCACTGACTCTTGAACTAAAGGGATATTCACGATAAAGTGTTCTATTAAAGTATCTCTAAAATTAACAACGATTAATTTTTTATGTTTAACGCAAAACTTAAATGATATCGATTTTTTTATGGCAAATATCTTACGTTAGAGTCAGAACACTCTGTATATTTATTAGATTAAACTTTCGAAAGTATTGTTAAGTATTTTCTTTGTTAGCAGCGTTACAGTACCTGTGACATTAATTTTTTACAAATTAATTATTAGGCCACGGTGATGTCTTCTTTCAGAAAAAAAGGGTACGCCACTAGGAGTAAAAGGCAAACAAAATCTATTAAATGTATACTAATAACAATAACAATAGTATGTGTGGGAAACCATGTGAAGGAAGTTTAACTGCAATTGAAGATATTGCGCATTTTTTGTTTTAAAACTGAGTTATCATTATTTAGGTTATAGTATAGTTATTTTGTATGTGGTAATAGTATTTTTATTATTTTAATGTCATTGTCATTGGCGGTAAGCGTTTTTATTTTTTCGATTTATATTATAATGACCAGCTATTAGACAAGCTTGTTAGTAGCTGTAAGACAAAAGAATTGGAAAAATATCCTTTAGTTTTAAACAAATTTAATCTTTTGACTTTTCTTTTATTCGACGTACGGTTTTCGCTTATACATATATGTATATTTAGACCAATTCTCGGCATGGTTATTTCATATCGCTTCTCCAATTCTACAGTAAAAAAATTATTTAAAAATAATAAACCCTTTTAAAACAAGCTTTATTAAATGCACCAGAAAGAATAAAATAAACTTTTTGTTTCAAACTTTAACTATCAATATTTAACCTCATTACAACGAAGAGATATTTCCATTTATTTTTGTAAAATAAAAAATGTAAAAATTAAGGAGTGTGTAAATATACTATAACAGGGCTTCCCAAATTGTGCGTCGCGACGCAGTGACCTTCGAGGGGCGTCGCGGGTAGATGGGACAAAAAAGTAAGTAAAGATGTATTTAATATTTGGAATAGCAAGAGTAAGTAAGGAGGTTTTTTCCTTTTAAAAATTTGGGGATTGAAAACGAGGAACTATTGTGGATTTTAGACGAGAACCCTTTTTTTTGTT
Source organism: Listronotus bonariensis (assembly GCA_014170235.1). Taxonomy (NCBI): domain Eukaryota; kingdom Metazoa; phylum Arthropoda; class Insecta; order Coleoptera; family Curculionidae; genus Listronotus; species Listronotus bonariensis. The sequence continues at coordinate 75,521 of JACEGR010002537.1, read as the reverse complement.
TTTCCAAAATTTTAGCACTAAAAACAAGGCTCTTAGAAATATTACAAATGGAGGCACTTGTTTTTGCTCTTTGAAATTTTTGTGAGGCCTCGTGAGAAAATAGCATGTGTCCAAGGACGTCGCTATACGAAAAATATTGGGAACCCCTGTACTATAACATATTAAAAATACGACAGAAAAACTTACGTTTTTGTAATTTTTAAGCTCTTGTTCAGTAACAAAAATTTCCCATACACCTGTGTCATTTTTCGGAAACGGTTTTGAATATAAAGACCCAGTAATTTCTTTTAAACATTCTTCATTAAATTCTCTATTAGAAGGTATTGGCAATAATTTTAAACAATCATTAACAGTGTAGTTATCATTTATCCAGTAAGGATAACCGCCATATACATGCAGAGTACTTTTAAATTTGGGATCGCTATCAGGGTGGTCAAAAAGCTAAAAATAAAAAATATGTCTTTTTTTTCCAAATTCATTGGGTCTAAAAAATTCCTCTTGAAAATTTTATAAAAGATGTCTCTCATAAATTTAGAACAATTTTTTTTAACAGGCTATTGACTGTAAAAATAACAAAATTAATTATATGAAAAAACTTCTTATGTTAAGCGGTTCTATTGTACTAAAAGCAAAAACTAATTCGGTAAGTGTTAGTTCTATAAAGGGTGTAAAAAGTACGCTTTGGAAAATTTTGAAAATTTGGTAATATTATAAAGTCAGTAGTGGACATAAAACTGAAATATTTTGACTGCTGGTTTATACTGAAAGTTAATGTCAACTTCCTTATCTTAAATGGAACACCCTATATATTATTTTTTTTAGGTTCTGCATAAAATTATAAACTTAATTTATGTATAATGTTCTATACCTAAGTCAAACCGTTTTTGACTTATTATAATTTTATGCCAAAAATAACGTTTTGCAAGCCATAACGTACCTACCCATCAATTTTCTCTAAACAAAAGGCTTTCATATGAGTTGGGGTTAAGTTTCTCGTAAAGAGAGAAGTACTTTAGCAGACTGTATTAATATTTTTACAATTAATAAATACAGAATGGTTAAAAATCATCGTTAAAAATTATTACGACAAAAACCTTAAAAGTCATTTTTTTAAATGGAAACTCCTATCTTTTACAGTATCCTATTAAGCATTAAAACTAAGGATAACATTGTATAAGAATGTCTATTTCAAAAATGTATAGCTTTTAAAGATTAAGAATTCAATATTTATCTTTTCTAACAATGCTTTTAAGTACGGCCTAGTTTGGCTTCTAGTTGGCCTTGACAACAAAATGCGGCGTCACAGCCAACTACCCCATACTAACCCGTACTTAAATGCATAGTTAGAATAGATAAATATTAAATCGTTAATATTTTTAAAACTATAAATTTATAACTCTACGGTAACAGGTATTAACGTCAAGCATTTGTTTGCAAGGCCTACTTAAAAATAACTTTAAAAAAATAGAAAAAATGCAATTTTCTTTTAACTAAAAATTAAAATATGACATGTGATACATCGTTGAATTTGTAATAAAAATGGGATCAGATACAGGGTGTACTTTTTTTTCGAGCCATATAAAAAATAAAGTTGATGATGGTTTCTTGAAAACGAAACGTCGGGTATAAAATCTAAAAATACCATCATGTAGTAGCTAAAAGTGCCAATGAAAAGTGTTATTAGTTTTTATATCTCTTCAAATAAAGTCAGAAAAAAATAAAATCGATAAAGTCAAATTTTGGTTTTGCCAAATATCTCAGCAGGCCATGAAATTTTTCAAGTTTTTAAACGGCATGTAAATAAGCTTTAAAACACAACTTTTCCTAATTTAACCTAAGCTGTATCTCCAATAGGTACTGAGATTCCCATGCTTAGGATCCTTATCTTGGACACACTTATATTTTTAATGCCTAATAGGATAAGGAAATAATAAGAAAAAATACTTTTAAGGTTTTTGTCGTTATAATTTTTAACGATTATATTTGACCACTCTGTATTTATTAATTGTAAAGATATCGATACAGTCTTTGGCGTTTGTTTAGAAGAAATTGATGGTTATGTAATAGCTTGCAAAATTTTTACATAAAATTTAAAATAACTCAAAAACGGTTGGACTTAGGTATAAAACATTATATATAAATTATGTTTAGAATTTTACGCAGCATCTTAAAAATAAATAGGATATAGGGTGTTCTATTTAAAATAAGAAAGTTGACATTAACTTCCGCTATAACCGGAAGGTGAAGAGCTGTCAAAATATTTAAGTTATATGTCCCCACTGACTTTATAATGTTATTAAATTTTTAAAATTTTTCAAAGCGTACTTTTTAGAAAACCGATCGCGGAAGTTCCCGGTGGGACATCCAGTATAGTAGCGTAGCGTACCCGGAGTAATCATTATGATAGAAATTTTAAGTGCCCAACGATTTTATTATTTGTCCGATCAATACTTCTGATTAATGAGAAGATTGGTGCGATCTGGTAGCTAGAACTTTAATTTTTAGCTTTTAGTACAATAAAACCGTTTAACATAAATCGTTTTTATAGGTTTAATTTATTTTCAATTTTTTAGTTTCGTTATCTGTTGATACTTCTCATTCCATTGAGTTTATTTAATGCCTCACTATAACTAACCATAACCAACCAATGATTTGTAGTTGTGGCAAATATGTAATTCGCCATTTTGTGGCGCCAGCCATCTTGTATTTTGTTTTTTTCATAGTGAGCTTTATTCTACTAACCAAGACCTTTCATTTGATACCCATTTTGAGGTTGTAGTAAAGTAATATGTATTCCGCTATTTTGCATCAGCGGCCATCTTGGATTTACAATCACAAAGAATGTATTGTATTGCATTGTCATCAAGATTAAGAGTGTGTACCAAATTTCAGATTGATCGGTGGTCAGGAAGGAGGTCAAGTTCCCATTACTAGATTTGACCCAAATAATAAATAAAAACAAATAAATAATAGTTTTAAAAAACTAAAAAAAAACAGGCTTTTTCATTACAAAGAGTTTGTATTACAGTAATAAAAGTTCAAACAATGGATCATAATTATATACCTCAAAATAGAATTATAATAAAATTTAAGATAATAACAGAATAATTCACTTCAGAATAAAAGCGTGGGGTGCTTAATATATTAAATGTTATAATTATTTCATTTGTAAATATCTATGACGGAAAAGTTATGAAAAAATAGTAAAATGCACCCCACGGTTTTTACTCTGAAGTGAAATATTCTGTTATTATCTTAAATTTTATTATAATTCTATTTTGAGGTATATAATTATGATTAATTGTTTGACCTTTTATTACTGTAATACAAACTCTTTGTAATGAAAAATTATTTTCTAATTTTTAGTTCGATTGCATATATAAGCGTGTTTTTTAGTTTTTTAAACTATTATTTATTTTTCATTTTTAGTTCGATATATAAATTAGTTTTCACCGGACATGTGATATTGAAATGTTTCACGAACTATTTCGTAATCTAATCATTTCATTTAAAGCTTTACTGTTGCATGAAGTTTCAGAATGCAACCACTCCGAACAAGTTTCTGTCACCCTTATGCTTAGAGTACGTCCGAAACTGCACGCATGCGCAGATCGCGCACTAGCTCTTTCTCTGTTAATCTTCTACAGAAAATCTATAAAGGAATTTATTTATCCTGGCGATCCTAATCAGGATAACGGGATACTGTTTGCAGATTATTGCATTGTCATGGGTCCTTGATACGTGAGCACAGTTTCAAAGAAATCGAATCGCTGGAAGTTGGTGAAAATTAAGCTTAAATATTCCGTTACACACATACATACAACCCAAGCTAATAAAAGCGTGTTAAAAACAAATAAACAGATCAAGTTAAGTTAGACCGTTTTAAAATATTTGCCTTAATTAAAGTGTTTAAATGACTACGTTAGTACAGGAAATAAAGAATTTAACCAAAAAATAAATTGTAAGCTGCTAGGTTTTCACCATTTTCGAGAGGAAAAAAGATTCTTTGCAGGTAAAAAAGTGCCATTTCCCTCCTTTAAACGGAGGGGGAGTCTATTTTTAATAAAGATAGTAGAAAAATGTATTACCTTTTTATTAGAATCTCCTTTGCTGCCTTGTAAATTTCTCTCTTAACGTCACTCTTTAAAATAAACACACTTGTTATAATATACCTGCTGACGTCTTTCACACATAATATTGCGTCCGTAGGAGCAAGCAGTCCTCCATATTTGGGTCCCACTTTTTCATTAGTAAAAAATGCACTAGTTTTCGATAAATAAAAATATTACCAAAGCTACCATCAATAGAGGCCACAAAAATGGCGAAAAAAGATAAAATACTGCAGATCCAATTGCTAAAAATATGGCTTTTATGTGTATCCCCTACAAAAGAAAAATTACTAGTTACCGGATATGGTTAGTAATATGGTTTTAGTGCATTAAAAATAAAAAAAAACTCTAAAGGACATAAAAATAGTAGTAAATCTTGGATTGTGCGAATAGATCGAACTTTTTAACGGCTTAAAGGTAAAACTCACTAAGTGACATTTAATAGTTAAGGGAATAATATGTATTGCACCCAAGCAGCAAGCTGACATCTTATTGACGTCTCTTTTTAGTCATTTTTGGTCACATTTGGTCAGCAAAGACGTCATAAGATGACGACAAAATGACGTAAACTGACCTCCCTAAGTCACAGACAAAAGACGTCCCGTTAATGACGTCATAATAACGTCTTTAAGATAACGAAAAATTGACGCATATACTTTATTTTTCAAGCTATAATGATAATATATTTTACTTGAAAATTGAAATAGGAAAAAACTCCTTACTGCTTGCATTTTCTTGCACTGCAAGGTCGCATCTCTGGGGACACTGTCCAACCTAGAGATGCAGATTTTACACTAGCCGAAGATATTTCTTTCAAAGCTAATAATTGAGATCACCAACCGCAGACCGGTCTCGAACTATTTTGGACTCATTGGTACGGTATAGGCAATAAAAAGCGAAAATTTTGAATAAACGGAGTATAGTTTATTGTCCATTGCGCGATCTATCGGTAGAGTTTTTCCTATTTTAAATTTGCTCCAATTTTTCGGAGATTGTAATGGTGTTCCTTGAATGTCTAACATACTGTATTTTTTAATATTTTTGTGATTTAACTACCCTGCGTATCACACGGTAATTTTTATTATAGCCTTTGGCATTTCAGAAAAAGTTAAATTTTTATAAATACCTTTTTTTATTTTAAATATTAAAAATTAAAAAAATAGAGGTTTATATAAATCTACCTGTGGACATGCTGTAAATTTCTTAAATTTTGGAATAATTTATTACAATTCTCATAATTTCAAAGAAACTTCATTTGAAAGAAACACAGAAAGTGTCGTTCTAAAGACTTAATTCTTAAAATTTAAAAAAAATACGATAGATTTATCAAGGGTTTATCTGCAATGTGTTAAAATTGTAAATTAAATATTTTAATTATATGTTAAATAAGAACTAAGAGAACATAATATTATTCGTCAGTGTAATTCGCAAAGTGCTTAAATTTCATTAAAAATCTACTTACCTTCTTTTAATTGTATTGTATGTCAAAACTTAATAAATTTAACAAAAAAAAATAATTTTTAATACTTTTTTCATATTAAATTATTTTTTATCATATGCTACCACAGATCAATGTAAAATTCTGCTTTAAAATATGCTTCTATAAAATTTCGAAAAACGGAGTTACGAACTTGACACATTGCACTGACGATATGGTGTTTTTTTAACCTTTAAAACCACATTAAAATACGTAAAAACATAATTTTAGCCAGCTAAGATCAAAGTTGGTAAATTTATTATTACAAATATTAGATATATCCAAAATATTTTTAAAATGCAAAGAGGCCTTTAGTCATTTTCACTTCATAAATTAAACAATTTATTTAATAACAATTCAAAACACTTACTAATTGAACAAATGCTTTTGGCATTTTAATAACAAAAAAAAATCCAAATAATTGGACACAAAACTTTTTATTTTTATTTTTTATCTCAACTTTACTCGATAACTATAGGAAAAATTTAAATATACTTTGCTTTTATTTAAACATAATTTAGAATTCGTAAACAAAATAACAAAAAAAAACTAAGCACATAAAAACGTAATGGAGTTTTAGTGTTTTAAGTACAAATTAATGTTTACAAAAAATACAAACGCGATCTTTTCGTACAAGGTAATTCAATAATGTAATGCGAAAGATTACCTTTTAATACCTATGTTTGATTATGCATGAACTACTGATCAGAAACCAAATACCTTTTTAAATTTTCTAATATGTTTTAAATCATTGATAAATTGCCAATTAAAGATCAAAAGGACACTTGACATTGGAAAGGGCTAGTTTTAAAGTGTACAATCTCCAAAATTAGGTTTTTCTATTATACAGGGTGATTATTTTTAAGTCTGCACCATTGTTGACTTCTTCGGTTAAATTAGCAAAGTAGTAGCATTTTTTCGCTGATTAGCGTGCTGCCAACAAAAATACATCTGGTTTTCGATTTATTGCAAAAAATACCCTTTTTTAATGAAACACCCTGTATATTATATCACCAATCGGAAGATCTATCAAAGATTATTAAAGAAGTCCCCATGTGTTACATACAATTTTTAATAGTTTCGAATATATGGCCATCCTCGGAAATTTGATAGTAAACTGGCATTTTTTAAATGGAACACCCTGTATATTGCATGACCTTTAAATAGATATATTAAAGAGCTTTAAGAAAATACCACATTTGATATGTCTATCTCTTATAGTTTTGGAAATATGAACATTCAAATCTTAAAAATAAAAGATATAATGTCTATTTTTATCTTCGACACTAAACTTAGGGCTTATAGCTTGGAGCTGTAGAGACAATGAAGATTTAACATAATGTTCAGCTTTGGATGGCCATATTTCCAAAACTATAAGAGATAGACATATCAAATGTGGTATTTTCTGAAAGCTCTTTAAAATATCTATGTAATGGTGATGCAATATACAGGGTGTTTTAATTAAAATATGCCAGTTTCCCAATAAATTCCTGAGGATGGCCATATTTCCGAAACTATTAAAAATTGGATATAGCACATAGGGAGTTTAATGTTCGATAGATCTTTCAAATAGTTATATCATATATAGGGTGTTTTATTTAAAAAAGTATATTTTTCGCAATAAATCGAAAACCTGTAGTTCATTTTTTTGTCGGCAGCCCGTTAATCAATGAAAAAATGCTACAACTTTGCTAATTTAACCGACTTCGTATCTCCAATAATAAAGAAGTTAGCAATAGTGCCGAGTTAAAAATGATCACCCTGTATATATAATTAAAAATGAACAAAGAACCTATACATTAAAAAATTATTATATGCATTATTTCTCTTAAGTTTGAACACCCTATTATAGATGTAGACATGGCCTAAAAAGTGCTTTATTTAAATTTGGTGTTAAAAAATACAACTATCTCAGTGTTGTATTAAAAAGAGAAAATAAGAGAATGCACAGTTTGAAACTAAACTAGCCTCACCATTTACCCACTCGATTAATGAAAGAAACTCACCTTTATTATATATTTTATTGAGGGCACCATTCTATCTAACTATAATTAGCCCAAAACTAACATTTACCAAAACTAATCAGAATCCACTAAAACCTTACTAAAATTACTATAACTCAAGGTTAGTTTATATTTATAAGGTTGCGACATATTCCGAACTTTTAGGCGGTTCGAGGTCGGGGACGCAAGGAAGGGCACTCCACGGAGAAAAGTTGGCAAGACTAAGTAAAATCAAAGCTGATGATCAATCCAGTGGCGTCTAGAATTTGCGCATGTCATTTAGCATTGTTTTGGAAGTGATATTTGTTGAAAGATGTAATTCCAAATGTTTATTACTTAAAGTAAAAGAATTTACAACTTAATAATAATTAAAAACTGTTGTGTAAATGGTTGTTCTAATAATACAATAAACTGTATATCTCCGGCACTGAACAACATGGCCGAAAAATGGGAGATGTGACGTCATAACACGTCAAAACAATATGGCCGAATGCCGTGACCTTATATAGACCGACTTTGACTATAACTAATGATAAATAACCAGATTTTCAAATTATTTTATTTAAAAACTGAGTTATGGGAGCCACATTAAATATACAGGATGTCCCATAGTGGTTTTATCTGCGGAGTATCTCTGTTATTAATAAAGATAAAACCTTGCGGTTTTTCCGAACCTGGGTTACTTTTTTGTAAAATGAATAATGACATTAACAACGCTGTCACACCCATTTTAGTTTCTGAGCTTCAGGGCGATTTTGAAAATATCGCATTTTCTGGTATCACTTGTATCTCAGTTGACTAATAACTTATCAAAATGGTGAAAACGGATTCGTACATAACTTTTTACTTTTTTTTTTGTTTTTAAAATACACACACCATGTAAATTTGTCAAAAAACATTATTTGTTTTTTTATAAGCTTCTTTAAAAATACAGGGTGTTTCCTAATTGCGGTAAAAAAATTTAATGGAGTATTCCTGAGCTATTTTTATCAAAAAATCATATAAACATGGTTTCTCAAACTTTTCGTTCCCCAGGTACAGGGTATTAAACTATTCAGACAACCTAAAAATTTCTAAAACACTTATTTGTAAAAATTTTTAGACTAGATATAAACGTTATTTAATTAAATATTTGTTATTGCTATTACATAATTCCTAATAGAAAGTCATAACACTTTTTAAAATAAAAAAATATTCTAATTTTTCTTGTAATATCCAGAAATATGCCGTTTAGCGGATTTTTTTCTGGAAAACTAAACGATAAACGCCAAAATATTAGAGAACATTAAAATTGTATTTTTAGGTGTTTTATCCGAAAACAAAAATATAAAAGTTGCAAAAAAGTCAGTGGGGTACATTTTTTGTAAATAAAATTAGCTAAATTACGTCCCAGTCCGCCAGTGGTCTCACTAATTAAAATTAATTTAGTGCAAAATTAACTTTATATTTTAATTGACGATATGTTCTGTAGTTTGGCGGATTCATTTAATGAATGGTAATTATTTGGATACACGCCAAAATAAAATTAAAAGTACTAAAAACCAAAAAACTTAAACAAGTAAAAAGATAATTAATAATCGACGTTTGGGTGGCAAATCTGCCACCGTTGTCAAGAACAAATGGAATAAGAATAATAAAAATAAAAACTTACTATTATTTAGGTTTTAAAATTCAAAATTTTTCTGTTTTTCTAGGATATTCTGAAAACTTTGACATTAAATGTCAAAACATGTTTGTTTTAAAAAACATGTTTTGACAGTGCGGACGTGCGTAGAGGACTACAAAGTTCTTCCCGGAGTGGTGGCTAGAGGTGCCGTACGGACGTTTTTACCTTCGGGGATCAAGGAAAGATTCACGCTAAATTGACCAGAACTAATCAGATCTTTAAAAAGCTTTAAGAAAATACCAGATTTAGTACATCTAACCTTATTAGGTTTGGAAATATGGTCATCCATATCAGGTATTTAGGTAATTTTTAAAGTGCCGCCATTTTGTATTAGGTGAAGTTCTTGACTTTATATTCTAGGGTTATAAAGTACTCGTAAGGAGCTTTAAAATAATATGTCACAAGACTCCCTCTCCATTTAATTTTTCCCAAGACGGCGCCCAGCCGCCAAAGTTTATAATGCCTCTTCGTGTAAAAGATGCCTCGTCAGTAAAAAGTACATATTTAAAAAACGCCAGTCATTTTGCAGCTGATTGAGAAACCATTGGCAAAATACTTGTCTAGGGCCATAATCCCTGGATAAAAGTTCTTGTACTCTTGTAAAATGATATGGTTTTAGTTGTTGTTCTTGCAAAACTCGCACTACCGAAGCTTGAGAAATGTTTCCTAGTTCATTGGAAATTATTCGGGTACTGATATTAGGATCACGTTCTACCGAATTTAGTACTGCTTCTTCAGCTTAAACTGTACGACGAAATCTTGAACGCACGGAATTTGCTTTTACAGGTTTGAGAGAGCCAGCTTCTCTTAAAAGCCTTACGATGTACTCAAAAATGATTTTACCAGGGGCTCTTCGCAGCGGGTATCTCTCAGCATAAAGTCTGACGGCTTCTCTTGAATTTTGGCTGGTTTCACCATAAATTAACAACATATCTGTTAACTCTGACGAACTATAATTAATAAAAGGCATTTTTAATGAGTTAGAACAAAAATTTATGGTAAAAACAATAGTGGTAATACAATAGCCAATGTATCAAATTTAAAGCAATTGTTTTTTTTTTTTCAAAGCCTTCTTTGATGTTTTATAGCTTAACGAAGGTGGAGGTCAGTAGCTGCAGCCCGTATTAAAATCGCAAATATCCCGAAAACCAAACGAAAGTCGAAAAAATGCTAAGAGACTAGTTTTGTTAAGCATTTAAGGGATATTTTCTTTGTTAGCTGCTTACAGCAGCTGTAAGCACTTTCATTTTTTGACAAATCAATGACGTCAGTCTTACAGCAGCTTACAGCGGTTGTTAGCGGCGTCGGGAGATGTCTAACCACTGTCTAACAGGATGAGAAGACAAGGAGGGAGAAATATAGCCGAATTTGAGGTTAAAAGTCAAAAAAATGACTAAATGAGTACTAATAACAATAACAATAGTATGTGCGGACTTGCCATTTTTTAGGTTATATTATTATTATTTTTTTATGTCATTTGTCATTGGCGGTAAGCGCTTTTATTTTTTCGATTTACATTATAATGACGTCAGCTGTTAGACAAGCTTGTTAGCAGCTGTAAGACAGAAGCATTAGAAAAATATCCCTTTAGTAAAGTATTTAATTGCGCTATCAAAATTTATTAAAATCAGTGGCGTACATGTTTTAATGAAAAAATATTTTGTGTCTACCCCACAAGTACGCCTGTGGTAAAAATATAGTAAATTCCTTATAGTCAAAATATGCTTACTAATAGTAGAATTTCTAAAGTCTGTTTTATTATTAAGTAGTCAAGGGCCACAAAAAATAAAATATATTTTTAGGTTTCCTTTACAATATTCTTTAAAAAAAAAATCAGTTCTTGTGATATTGTTTTACTATTTTTTTTTATTTAAATAATGTTTTATAAAATGTTCAAAGTTTTTATTTACCTATTTAAAAAAATTACCATTTTGTCTGTCACAATAATTTGAAACGTTGTGTAACTATTTGAACTAAAGACAATAAAAGTCTGAAATTCTTTTACTATCACCAAAAAAAATGTTAAATATATCTCTATACAACATTTAGTCACTTTCTACATGATCCACATTTGAGTTCTTTTAAGTAGTTTTTTTTATTTACCCTTAATTCTTCGTTAGAAATATAAAATAAGAGTATAGTTAAAAAAAAAGGAATATAAAAGAGAAATCAGCAAAAGAAAAGTTACCACTGTTGACACACTTGACACCTTATTGCACCTTGTATACCTAATCAAAATATATTTTAATAATAAAATGCACAAATTTAATCCATTAAATAATTGCCTGCCCAGGTAACTTCAAAGTCTCATAAGAAAACCAAGTCAGGATCGCGATAGAGAAAGGTCCTAGATTTATTTTTCTCTCTGACATATGTTGTTCGTACGGCAAAGCTGCCTTTAGTAATTATATGCTTAGATATTACCCTATGCTTGTTGTTTAAACAATCATGTTAGTAAATGTAATGTTAAAATCTTAAAATTTGTAATGTGATGGTCATTTCGCTAAATCATCTTTTTAAACTTTATTTTATTGTGTAATTGCGTGTTGTTTATTTTTGTGACAGGTGTTTCCATTTATACCAAATTTATGACTATTAGAGGCAGTATTTCCGTTTTGTGTAAACAGTTTACTTAAGAGAAAAAGGCACTAGGATGTAGTAGTGTTTTTAAGTGTGTACCCAGTGGCCAGTACATTATTATGTAAATCCAAAATATACAGTGTGTCCATGGATGGACTTAACTATACCGGTAAACTTTTTGGTTTTGTATATCTAGAATTAAAAAACTCTTGCTTTATCCAAAAGAAAAAGTAATAAGACATGTAAAAAAATGTTTCTTACCACTTACGATTTCTAAAAAAATTATTTGTTAAATATAAAAACATGAACTTTCTTTAAAAACAAGCTTTTTATTTTGTACAGTGAGAATAATATAAGTCTCCTCCTTTCCTTTATATTTTGTTTACGTAGCATACTGACAAGGGGGCACCTGAAACTTTTTTTATCAAATGGAAAATTTCAAACGGTTCTAAGTCTAATACGACCAAGGAATCATCTTTATAAGTTTCTCGCGCTTATTTTGAAACAGCCTGTATATTTTTTATATTCTGTAGAAAAACAAAATAGCATATATACAGGGTGTTTCAAAATTCATGCATCATAATTGTCCGAAAACGCTTCCTTTTAAAGATACAGGATGTTAAAATTCTAAGAAAAAAGATGTTTTTTATCATAATTTTTTAAACCGATTTTTAATACGTTACTTAACAATTTTAAAAAGTACCAGTGACGTCCGTACTGTGTTTGTATGGAGTATTTTTCAAGCAAAAAATTATATGCCACTGTTAGTTCCTAAAATTAAAATTATTTTCAAAATCCCCATTGAATTTGGACCCAATTTGATCTTCTTTACGAACGATGCATAGTTTTTAAGCAAAAAAATAAAAACCACTCTGATGCATGACGAATTGGCGAAAATAGTGACAAAAATGGTAAACATTTAAAACCTTAAACTTTCAATTATGTTTGTGAAGTTTTTATTAAAAAATTTGTCATGCATCAAAGTGGTTTTTATTTTATTTTCTGAAAACTATGCCTCGTTTGGAAAAAGATCAAATTTGTTCCAAATTCAATGGAGATTTTAAAAATAATTTTTATTTTAGGATAAAGCAGTGGCGCACTACTTTTTTTGTAAAAAATGGTACATACAAATATGGTACGGACGTCTCTGGTAATTTTTAAAATATTTGACAAAAAATATGTCTTTTGCTGCTGTTAGGCAGTGTACCAAATACCAATTAAATATCTAGAGCGGTTTAAAAATAATGATTTTTTTTCTCAGAATTTTAACACCCTGTATCTCTAGAAGGAAGCGTTTTCGGACATATGTTTATATAGAAAACTAGGGCTTATTTTTGACGTAGAATATGCCATTAAAACTTGATGCATAAATTTCGTAACACCCTGTATATTTGATTTTATTTAAAACATAACAAATAATTTTTAATCATTTGTTAAATAATAAAATAGATACCACAACTTACAACTACAACATTAAATTAAAACTGTTATTCAACAAGTACACGATTTGGCAAAACAATAAATAATTTCTAATATTGTAAAACAAGACGATTATAAAAAAAAATCTTGACGTGTCATCTGCTAATTTTGTAAGTTTAAAATACATGTTAATCATTAGCAAATGCTTAATTAATTTCTAATATAACGTTTGTTTGTGTTAATGGTTTTTAATACAAGATCACTATTTGTTTATAGTTAAATTAATAGAATTAATAGGATATATATTAACTGACCTATTTACATAGGCGCAATTTGCTTCGGTTTTTAGGGCGGGCTGAAGTCTTGGTAGTCCCGAAAGAAGATAAAGGGATTTATTTGTCATTACTGCCACAAAAATGACCTACAGTTAGGTAAAAGTGGCACTATTGACATAAAAATCGCTTTCTCTTATCGCTTTTAGGTTTTAGTTACATAAGTTTCGGCTTGGATACTGGGAATTTAGGGGGCTAATTTGGTCTAATTTCTTTTGGGGGGCTAAGCTCCCCTAGCCCCCACCCCCAAATTGCGCCTGTGCCTATTTAGTATACAGGGTTTTACAGAATGTTGTGTAAAAAATTTAAGAGTAGATTCTGCTATAGTGAATTCAAAACAATTTCCGATGCACGTCATACCCCTTGATTTACGTAAAATGGCGACATGGTTGCCAACTTCTGATATTAATACAAAAATATTAGGTTGTTATGTTATTATAATCTAAATGACAGAAAAAATTATAATACTGTTCCAAAACACCTCGTATAAAAACACGTGTCTTTATTTTTATACCTTTTATTAATAGTGAAACGTAACTATGGGTACAACTATGACAAAATGTTTAGTTGTCAATGTCTCAAAGTAAACACTACAAAAGTCAAAACTATAATATTACTTTCAGCTTCCATAGCCATTTCATAGTGTAAAAAATCTATAATTTTTTTTTTATTACACTTAACACTTTTATTTCATTAAAAGTGTTAAGTGGATAACTCGAGTGTTTTCGGAAACCTTCAAAAGTGATAAAAAAACTTGAAGAAACTATACGCTGTTCACTATAAATTGAAAAAAACACCTGAACAAAAATGTATTTTATTGGTTTAAACAGTTAGTAACCCTAGTTACCACAATAAAAAATGTATTTTGTTGATTTAAAACTACAGTAACCGGAGTTACTTACTAGGTGGTATTCATAATCAATTTATAGTGGCCAAAGTATAAGGTAAATGATTCAAATAAACTATTAAACTAAATTAAATAGCCCTAATTTTATAAAATTCTTTAATATAAGCAGGCACAGTCATACAATAATTATATTCAATTTTCTCAACTTCGAGCTCGATGTAGGGAATTATCTGTGATATGTCATGATAACTATATTTCTTCATTAGAAGATACCATGACGACTGATAGTGAGGCGTTCTGAAGATTCGTTAACACTAGAAATAGAAATTTTGATCTGCCTAATTCCATGTCCTTTTGATGACACCTCTGATCAAGTCAAGGATATCCTAGACTTTTTTGTAGCATTTTTTTCCTCCGTATACTCAGATATTCAATGTGAGATTTATAATATTGAAGTTTCTAGAACTGTAGATATAAGTATTTGTGATATAACTGTGATTGATGTTTTCAGGGCTATAGACGATCTTAGTGACTATTTGGGTTTGGGTCCTGACAATATATCTGTGATATTACTTAAGAACTGCAAATATATTTTATCGTTTGTATTGAGTAAGATATTTAATCTCTCCCTTCTAGAGGGTGTATTCCACCCAGTGGAAATTGTTCTATGTAACACCGGTTTTTAAAAGTGGTGATAGGTCTGCTGTTACAAATTATCGAGCAATATGCAAAACATCATTAATTGCTAAAGTATTTGAGTCAACTGTTGAGTCCAAATTGTGTCATGCTTTTTCAAGTGTGTTTATTGATGATCAACACGGATTTGTTAAATGTAAATCAACAAAACAAACCTTCTTCAGTATCAACAATTCCCAAAAGACGCTGTGGAGAACAGATTACAAGTAGATTCAGTTTATACAGATTTTTCTAAAGCATTTGACAAAGTTAATTATCATATTCTTATTGAGAAATTAAAGTTACTAGGAATTTTTGGTCCATTACTCAGATGGTTTGTGGATTATTTGAGCGGCAGACGTCAAGCTGTGAAGATAGGGAATAGTATCTCCAGATATTATAATGTAACATCGGGCGTTTCTCAGGGAGCACATTTGGCACCATTACTTTTTAATGTCTTCATGAATGATATTACCAACTTTATAAAAACTCTAATATATTGTTATACGCTGATGATTTAAAATTGTATAGAACAGTTAATTCCATTAATGATTGTTTACTTATTCAGAATGATATTGATTCTTTGTCTCTTTGGTGTAGCTTGAATGGAATGACTTTAAATATAGACAAATGCAAGGTTATACAATTTTATAAAAAGAAAAATATCATAACATTTCAGTATAATGTTGGTGGTTACACTCTTGAAACAGTGAACAACATCAAGGACCTTGGTGTATACTTTGATAGTGCACTGAGTTTTAATTTTCACCTCGAATATATCTGTAATCGTGCAATAAAGATGCTTGGTTTTGTAAAGAGAACTTTGGCGGGTTTTAGTGATGTAAACTGCTTTAAGACATTATATTGCTCATATATAAGATCTTTATTGGAATATGCCTGTCAGGTATGGTCTCCATACTACGGGATACATATAGACTCCTTGGAAAGAGTGCAGAGAAAATTTTTAAGATTTGTTGCATTTAAATTGGGGATCTCCATAGATGAGGTGAACTACCTGACCAGCTGAAATCTTTACAACTCCCAGATCTTCAATCAAGGAGAGTATTCTTGAATATTTGCACTCTTTTTAAGATTGTCAATGGTCAAATTGACTGCCCTACTTTGCTAAGTTTGATTAATTTTAATGTTCCACAGAGAGTGGTTAGAGAAGGTAACCTATTTCATGTACCGTTTCATCGAACGAACTATGGAATGTTCTCATCACTAACTAGGTTTTGCAGAAATGCAAACCAGTTTGCCAATAACATTGATTTCTTCTCACATTCAATAACTCAGGTTAAAGCCCGATTGAGGAGGAGAATATTCTATAGTGATGTATCGATGTAGAATCTTGTTGGGGCCTGTCCTGCTGGGATCATTAATGGTTGCCTTGGTTTATTTTATTTTTTGTTAAGGTTTTATAAATGTTTTTAATGTTGTTTAGTAGTATAATTTTAATAGTATTTATAATATTGTTATAATTAAATTGTCCTACAGAATTTATTATAAAATGGCCTGGTCCCTCAATAAAATATTTATTTATTTATTTATTTAAACTCAATACTAATTTTTAAAGTCCGTAACAATATTAATACACAAAAAGACAACAACAAAGCGACAGAACATTTGAGTAGAAAGACGAACAAAGTAAGGCAACGTCGCAAGATAAGACGCAATTCGACCAACCTGACGATAATAAAATTTAAATTAAATGGTTTTTTTCGGTGTTATTTAAAGGAACATTTCACTCTTTCCGCGGTCTTCGAGTAGTGCGGTTCACGTTTACGTAGAAGTCTACATAGACTTCCCGGGTAGGCGATTGAGGGCGTCGTACGAGCGTAGCTGTACCCTTGGGGATCGAGAAAAGATTCACGCTAAATTGGGGCTTCTTTCTTCTGAGGCTAAGCGCTGTGAGTGAAGATTCCTAAAACCTGAGGTTTTTAGGTTTTGGTGTTGAACACATGGTGTCTTCGTATGGTCGAGGAGGTGCGCACGCCTTGCGGAAAAACGTCAGTAGTGAAAGTGACGGTTATGCGCGATGCCAGTAGCAGCCGCTGGCTTGACAGTCACAATTTATGCATGTTCAGAAGTTTATCGCTGTTGTTGATTTAAATAATAAAATATTTTAAACCGGAATTTCTGGGAGCGGAAAGCTCGACAATCCAGATTTTTCCACCACATAGAGCTGGCAATTGCCTTGCAGCAACGCCATAAACAAAGCAGTATCCAGTAAAGGAACATTTTTTTGTTATTGGATGCGTTAAATAACGACGTTCATATAAGTTCAGTACACTAATTAAAAGTCCAAATTTTAATAATTTTTGCCGAAATTTTTATTTTACAGCTAATTGATGACGTGCATCGGAAATTGTTTTGAACTCACTTTATTCAAAATATAAAAAAAGTTCATATAAACATTGATTCGCAAATTTCTAATCCTCAAGATACAGGGTGTTAAACTTTAAATAAAAAAGCTGCTAATGGGAAGTTAAACTTGTAAGATACTCTTAAAATTAGTTCTGTCCAAAACTGCGTTTTGATTTGGACTTCCTCATTTGTTAAAATTAATTTTTTAATTTATTTTAATACATCTCTGGGTCACCACCTCTTTTTTTTAAAGAAAATCGCTGAAGAATCTTCAGAAAACGGAATTTGATCATTATTTTCTTTATCTTTTCGACATCTTACGAAGGCTTATGCCTTACTACCAGTGTACCGTGAGTGCCGGGTTATTGGATGTTTAACCTATTTCTTACCCTCTTTCGTCAACGTTACCCAAACACTGAAACATGCAGTTTTGCAATTCACAGCACCTTTTAGACAAAGCGGTAATGTCACCACGGACAGTAATATTTAGCATACCTACTACCTAGGATTGGCAGAATACTACACAGAGGCTTTGCCATTACCATCTGTGAGGTGACGAGCGATTAAAAACCCGGTTGAGGGAACCGAGAATCGAACCCGGGTCGTTGCGGTGAGAGGCTGGTACGTTAGCCCCTACACCGAGCTCACCACAATTTACAATTTACATGCGATATTTGGCTTCAAATAAATTTTTGCTATTTAAAAAACAATTGGTAGTAAGTTATTCTTTAAAAAGGCTAAAATGCGATTTTTTTGTTTGTTTGTTTTGAAGTGAAAATTGTGACCTGATTATCAAATTCTGATCATGAATACGTATTAAGACAAAATACATGATATTTCTGCGTCCGATTGGTCCGATACTTTTTGTAGAGTGACGTAATAGTATTACAATAAAGAAATAATAAATAGCAAATATCCATTTTTTTATAATACAAAAAAATCTTATTTTTAAGACTTAACCACCTTGTAGGTCAAAAGTTAAGCCATTTAGGACATAAGTTTATTTAAACTCTTCTTTTAAAATCACCTAAGGATTCACACTCTTAAGCATTAGCTAATTCTAAACACCATGTAAAGCTTAAATCTGGCCGCACAGGAAATTATTTTTTTAATTCAGATAACGGCTGCCTAATATAACTTTTATTAGGTATACCCTTTTATGTAAAATATGTTTAAGAATAAATATATTGATCTAAAAGTTACATGCAGAGTGGCTCAAAAAAGTTATTTCGGTTTTAATTTTTGGAAGATTTGCAGGTGGTGCCCTCTAGAGTTCACAATAAAACTGATAGCAGATTATAAATTTCTTTCTTTCCAAACCCCTCCAGCCAAATATTGTGACTATTATTTATTATTAAGCACTGGCTAAACGACCGCCTGCGGTTTTGCTCAATTTTAAGAAGAAAACCGCCGTCCGTGTTTGAATACATCCTGGACAGTGGTTTAAAAACAATATAGTTATCTTTGTCGGGCGGGGCGTATGCATCGTTCTCATTAAAAACTTTGTTTCGGTCATTTTTGGTAAACTTTTTACGTGGCTGTACATAGCAAGTAAAAAATGTTTATATTCGGTGTAAACAAAAGTACATATTAACCGCAAAATTTTTACCTCCTAAACAGACAAAAAATTCGTGGTCTGAATTAAGCTATAAGGTCACAATTCTTTACAGACTTAAGAACACGAAAAAATTGCAATTTTGACGGTTTTTTAGCACTATTCTAAGAATAAAGCTAAACTGATACCACGGATTTGTGTGGAGAAGTCAAAAATATTTTATATTTATATATATTTTTATAATATGTTGTTGTTTTGATAAATTTTTTTTTGTTAATTTCTTCTTTTCTTTTTCTTTACTTTGAGTTTTTGGGTAAATTCTGGCCACCATGTTTTGTACTAGGGTAAAGTTTAATTAAATCGAAATATTTTGACGTCGCAATTCTTAAGTTGAATTTGGCTCATTAATTCTGTTTAAAAGAAAAAGGATTTGGGTTAGTAGGTTGTGAAAACTAAAAGTAAAAACACTTTCACATTTTTACTTTGGGTACTATAAACTAAGAAAAACATCTGAACAAAAAATGTATTACATTGGTTTAAAATTTCAGTAAACAAAAATGTATTTTATTGGTTTTAAAAAAGTCAGTAACCGTAGTTACTCACAGAGTTGGGTCGTATTCGAATACTTAGTTTTTCTGAATAGTATTCAGAATACATTTTGCCGGTATTCGAATACATTTGTGTGTTTGGTATTCGGCAGAATACTTTTTTGCTTAGTATTCGGCATTGTGTATGCGAATACTTTTTCTGAGGATTCGAATACCGACATTCCGAGTATTCGAATACCGAAAATGTGGAAGCAGTATTCGAATACCAAAATTATCATGATTGGAATAGCAAAAGGAAATAAAAATACGAAAAAATGAGGTTAGGACCTTTTTTTGCTCTTTGTTTTTTTCTAGTATTCAAATATTTTTTTTTAGTATTTGAATAACAACTACGGACATTCATGAATACCGAGGTACTCGAATATTTATTTTCTTCCAAGTATTTAAGTATTTGGTATTCGAATACTTTCTTTTCTGGTATTCGTATTTGTATTTGAATACTAATATTCACTATTCGACCGAACTCTGGTTACTTACTAGGTATTTATTATCAATACAAATTGCCCCCCAAAGAATAGTACCCCAAGGTATTTTCTGGTTACTTTTTAATCCCTTGAATCTTCTAAGGAAGAGTTTACTGCAGCTCGAGGTAATGTCTTTTTCGATGATCGCCCCACCACTGGTGTCTAGTGATTTTATGTTAGACATTTTTCACAAGATTGGGGTGCCCATTCTTGAAATTTATTTCCAAGTTTTAGAATGCACTCAATAAGCATAATCAGCCTTTCTTCAGAAGTAGGATTCAATCTTACATCTTTGCCAGTAATTGGTCCATAAATGTCCTTTAGTTTGTAACTAAAAAAAATTGTATTAACACACTCAAAATAGTTATTTATTATACAAGGGAAAAAAAGCTCTAGATTCTAACTAGAGGTTGTGTTGTCTACCGACGCGAAGCGAAGGGAGACAGAAACCGGGAGCTAAAATCGAAAACTTTGCTGTAACAAACCTACCGGTGGTTGTATTTAAAACGACAATTAGACCTTGCGTTATTATGAAAACCTAAAAGTCAAGATATTAACGTGTATTTTTTAAACTCATCACTTTTGTATTGGTGGCACCACAAATCCACCAAAATAGTTTTTAAACTAATGGTGGATGATTGATAGATCCAACATAGCCGTTTTTAAATCCATCATATTTTTTATGATGGTCCATCAAAAACGACGTTTTTCCACCATTGCCTGAGAATGGTGTTTCTGGTGGATTATTGATTGAGGAGGGTGGGGGTAATTCTTTTAGGTTATGTTTATATTTATTTTATTTCATATTTAATTTATGTGTTTAGAAAAACCTTCAAAACTATTAGTTTAGCTAATAATCTTCACTTAATTATTTAAAAATTTGTGGGAAAAATGGAAGAGAAAGTAAAGGTGGAAATCCAAGATCCGATTACAAATCAAAAATATATTACAGCACTCACTACTGAAGAAATAGAAAGTATATCTGCCGGTAAATTATTAGAGCTTCGAGAGCTGGCTAGGGCCATAAGCTCAAAATCAAATGAAGACTGAGACCCATTTTTACCGTTTTTATCTTTTTGTAAGAAATAATGTTTTATTTTTTGTTACATAATATTGAAAACTTTTTATTTTTGTTAAAATCTTTTATTTATTAGAAAAAGTATTTATTTTTTGTTATGTTATCAGATGTTTTTCATAATTTTTGAAAAATAAATTCAGATAATTTTTTGGAATGTTCTATTTATTACAAAAGAATATACTCAAGTTAAAAATGATATTGCACTATGACATTAATAAGAATAAAGGATAACATATAATATTATAAACACATTAAAGAAATTTATTTATTCAGTAAATAGAAACTACAAAATAGCAAAACTAATTTTAATAGCCTAATTTAAAACAATTTAAAGTTAATTAAACAAGTGTGACTATCTTATAGTGCTTGCATAATATTATTTCTTTTGATTTTTGCTGCATTCGGAATAGCTTCATCGATAGGTTCCTCTTGTAAAATTATTTGTTCAGGATCATCACTTGGGTCAACTTCTTGATCATAATTAATATTTCCACTTATACAGACATTGTGAAGTACACATGCAGTTGCAATCATATATTTAGAATATTTCTTATTAACAATATTCAGGTATTTAAGTCGTCTCCAAAGACCTTTCAACCGGCCAAAGGCTTGCTCGATAACCACCCTTGTGCTACTGAGAGTTTGGTTAAACCTTTTTGTTGGCGAGTCAAGTGCCCATTGTCTTTGAATGGCACCATTATAAAAATATCCAAAGGATATGCTGTGTCCCCCAACAAATGTAAATGTTGAGGCAAAATACCTCGTTTGAAGCTGTTCAAATATTGGTGAATTCCTCCATACTCTAGCATCGTGTACAGAGCCAGGCCATCCTGCATATATATCAATAAACTCCATTTTCGAATTGCAAATTGCCTGAAAATACCAAGATAAAATGTAAACATCAACAATTCTCATTGTGTGCCATTGATATTCTTACTTGTAAAATTACTGAGTAGGCTCCCTTTCTGTTATAGAATGAGTTGTCTCCTCTAGATCCAAGAATCTGGATGTGGGACCCATCCACACATCCGATTACATTTGAAAAGCTCCTTTCCCTTAAAAGACTAAACTCATTCACCGTTTTATTGATAGCATTTCCTTCAGGCCATTTTATATATTGGGCTCTTTGTTTAGTGATAAACATACAAGTCTTCATCACAATAGCATGTGCATGCCCTTCACTAAATTGGAATCTATCCGCTATTTCCCTGAACGTCTCTTGATTAGCCAAAGTCCACAGCATAAGTAGCACTGCCTGAAGGGGCTTTACTGGAGATCTACCTGTGCATTTTACTGTAATTAGACCTTTCATGTTGACCATAAAATCCTAAAAACCAAAAAGTTCTTTAGAAGAAACAATGGGAATTATGTAAAAATTTACCTCTACAAGAGTTCTTGTCAAACGAAAATGACCTTGGAAGTCATCTTCACTATATTTCAAAATAGTAGAATAATAGTCTTTAATTTTGGTATGTCTCTGCCGAGGTTTTTTAATCATTTTTAAAATTATAATGTCATCATCTGATGAGGACGAGCTTTCTTCGGAATCCGACTCTTCTCTACTTTGACTTTGTAATAAAGTTCTTGCAATTATAAGGCTTGCCACATTTCTAAGCATTTTGCTAAATGTTATCACAGAAATGGTACCTTTTGCGAAAAAATATTAAATTAATTAGTAAAATAGCACTCTACAAGCACAAAACACATATAAACAAATAAAAACTAAATTGACAGCTGACGTTGACGGTATTGACAGATAATGGAAATTTCTGTTTTTAAACCCATCAGCCACCAGTCCATCATTTTGTTGGAATGCTCATATTCGGGCTCCAGCTGTTGCCATCAGTGACGTTATCCATCACATCTTTGTGTTGAGTTTAAAAATACATGTTTATTGAATTCTGTCAATATAATTTTGTGTTTTGACGGATTTAGGGAGGTCCGGAAAGCCCCGACCACCTAAGCGAATTTGAATATTGTAAAGTGTTAGTAACATATAATTATCTATTAAAAACGGCGTTAATTGCTCAAATCTATTGTTTAAATTATGGTTTGCTTAATTTTTGGATAAGTGAAGGTTTTCAGTAAAAATCCTTGTTTTAAAACCCTACCAATGGGCGGCGATGCCCGATAGATTGGATAAGGCAGCACACCTAGGGTGGACAATGTCGCCCAGCAATTAAGATATTTTTGACTATAAAATAAAACATTTTTAAATAAATTAAACTACATTTTAACCATATAACGTATTATCTAATGTTTATTATAAGTTCTAGACTTTCAGATTCTTCTAAATAATAAAATTAATGGTAAAAGAGTAAAAGGTAAAACCTAACATAAAAAAATAAATATTTTTATCACATTGTTTATAAAAATATTAGAAATAGTTTAAATATCTAAACAGCTTAATGGCAAACGTATGGTTTGGAAGCAATTTTCTCTGGGCGCTCTAACCCGATAACGAAATTTTTCCTCTAAAATTGCAATTTTCTTCAAAAACTTTACAAAGCATAATATTTTAATAATGCATAATAAAATACAATCAATCAGCTACATTTTGATATATTTATGGTGAAAATTAATACTCATGTATCGTAGTAAGGTTTGAATTTTCACAGAAGAAAAAATACATCAACCTGCATTAAAAACGTTTTTCGATTACGGAAGGATTAAAAGCGGATTCGCGGAGTGCAAATCAACAAAATTAGCAGCTTAGCATTAATGTTTGTATTGAGTGATAGACATCAGGTCGATTCTCGGGTCGATTAGAGCTTGCGTTTAGAAATTATGACGGCGAACATCAATACCCGCTTGGCGGGGCTTGCCGAACCTCCCTTAATTAAAAATTTGGAACTAAAAGTGATTACTAAGTAGTTGCTTTAAAAGTTATAAGGTTAAAAGATGTCTGACTGGACTTTTGATATATAGGAAATGTAGGTTCTGTATAATAAAATATTCTACAATTTGATCTACCTTTAATAGGCTCTTAGCCAAAATTTTACAATGGTAAAAAACTATTTTTACCATGACCACACACAAAAATGACATAAAACTCACTTCTACATCATTTAGAACGATTAATATCACATGCATGTTAAAATCTACTTTTCAACACTAGTGTTAAAAAGTAGAATGACAGGTGCTTAAATTACGTGAAAAAAATTTATATACAGTATTTTTTAACAAAATAAAAGTCCTAACTTACCAGTGCTAACAAATATTGTTTTTTTTTAACAAATTTAATTGATTTTATAGTTATTTATATTTTAGAGCTTATTAGGTTATAGAATTTTTCTTTAATGGGAATGGTAAACTCGTTTAATAATAGGCAACCCATTAAACATATGTACTGAATATCGATAGCGTGTCGATAGATCGAAAAACTATAATAAAAAATTGAAACTTATTTAAAATTTAGATTAATATAAAATATACTAAACACCTTATTGGCTATAAAAAAACTACTTCTATTTACAAGGTACTTTATAGATGACGTCATTCAAGATAACTTTTTAATGTTGCAGTGTCGATTTCAGCATATCGACTACTGTTTCTCATTTGGTTTTCATCCCTTTGAAAGTGAGGTTATATGTCACATAACCGCACATATTTATATTTATTAATAATTATTATTCAAAAATGTATATTTATTTAGTGTTTGTGTCCAGTGATAAGGTGATTTTACGGAATTATACCATGAAACACTTACTTAAAGACATAACAGCCTTTTTTTGTCTCTGTTTATTATACAATCATATAACGAGACTTAATACATATATTAATAATTTAATTAATCCTATCCCAACTTCAAAAACCACAATAATCAAATGTCCGAATTATCAATAACATAACATTTATTCCGTACTGCTTAATACATCGAAATCTACTACCCTAGTCCTGATGTTTTTCCATACCCCCGCAACCCTAGTCACTCCTCGGTCCCGCAAGTTTGTTAAGTTGTAATTAATAATTATAATTAAATTTTGATTACAACTTCATCGAATTTATTTGTAGGAAAGTTTATTAAAGTTGGACAGAACAAAACCAGACTATTTTAAATTTAATTTAAGTATGTAAATAAATTTATTTAGCTTTAAAATCCTAGTATATACTATAATACACTAACTACTTTTTAAAATAAGTACAAATAACTAAAAACGCAAGTTATTTATTATTTACCTAAGTTACAACTAAAAATAACTACTTTAAAACAAAAATTCGCGCACAATCGCAATTTACGAGATCGGCCCATTATCTCGGAAACTCAAACGTGAAAAAAACAATTTACATCATTAATGATAGCCTACCGCTCAAAAAGTCTTTCATTTCCTTTAATAATACAACTAGCAGATAAAGACGGACACGCTATTCATACTACGAACCAGTAGATGAGAGGGCAGGTGTTTGGTGAATACAGGTGTATTAGTCCGATGAAATACGGGTAAAATGTAATATCGGCTAATATTGATTTTTGCGTAAAAATCAGAGGAGTTGCAGCATGCTATGGTAGAATATCTTGATAGATTTTATGAAAAACTAGACCATCGTTACAGGGCGATAGAAGATACTATCGTAACATTTAGTGTTGTTCAGCCTAAAACTATGCTAATATCGCCGGAAGATTTTGGTGAAATAATTCTTAATCTAACAAAATTTTACGATTAATTTTCTGCAGAGGACATAATTCTGGAGATATTACGCGCCACTTAAAGGCTGCCAGCATTTCTTCAGCGATTGAATGTACTATTTTGGTGCTTCTCAGATTTATCGTAAAATGGGGCTATTCTGAGGCTGTTCCGAATTTACTTTTAAATATTTGTGTTTCGGTGGCTACATGTAAAAAAAATTATCTAATTTAAAGTTTAAATAATGTTACTTACGGCCGTATTCACTAGCTCTGACAAATATTTATCAGACGGATAGCCTGGTTTTTAATCAGGCTATCAGTCTGATAAATATTTGTCAGGGAACTGGTGAATACGGCCTTTATGGTACACAATAAGTCAATCATGACTAACCTTTCTATATCAACTTTTAAAAAGGACAGGAAAGTAAATTTTGATAATGTACCTAATTGGATGTTTTAGCAAAATAAAATCTTGTCAGCACGTTTAGTATATGTTGTTTTATATTGGGGATGCTCCAAAGAAAACCGCTCTGGGTGTCAACTCACGCTACGCTGCCACTGAAATTTAATATAAAAGTTCTTTGCTACTGTTTTTCTTACCTTTCAAAATCAAAGAAATCTTGAAAAAAAGGAATTGCATCCACTGCTTCTGCGTTTAAAACGCAACTGTTATTTAAATGCATAAATTCTCTCTTTAGGATTGGAAAGTGAAAACCAAAACCATAGTGAGCAACAAAACATAATGGCTGCTCGCAGTTCGACAAAAAACATTCCACAGTATTTAAAGTATTATCATCAAATACCCTAAGATTTTGAACTGCCTCATCACTTAGTTCTGCAAAAAAAGGTTATTATTAGGTATTATATTTATTTTAAATATAGTTAATATTTATTACTCTTGTTACATTTGGCAGCATTAAAAAGATTATCAATTTTAGAAAAAAAAATAATAAAAAAATATATTCTATCCAACACTTAAAATAGTATAACATGTCCATTATTGGTCAGATTTTAAGAGTATAAAGTAACCTATAAGTAAAATCAAAGACCTAAAACTTGAAGATGAAAACATATTGGTGAGTTTTGATGTGGTATCGGTCTTTACAAAGGTACCTCCAAAAAACGCAATGGATCATATTAGTGCAATATTTCCAAAGGACATATCTGATCTTTTTAAATATTGCCTGATGACCACATACTTCACATGGGACCAGAGGATCTATGAACAAACTGAAGGAGTAGCAATGG
This sequence comes from Listronotus bonariensis, assembly GCA_014170235.1. NCBI lineage: Eukaryota > Metazoa > Arthropoda > Insecta > Coleoptera > Curculionidae > Listronotus > Listronotus bonariensis. Next base: position 48,466 of record JACEGR010002537.1, on the reverse strand, counting down.
GAAGCCCACTAAGCCCAGTAGTAGCAAATTTCTTTATGAAAACACCAAGCCCTAAGTACTGCCCCCTATAAACCAAAGGTATGGTTCCGGTATGTCGATGATACCTTTGTAATTTGGAACCACGGATCCGAAAAACCTAAGAATTCTTGAACCACATAAACAATACACATTCAAATATCCAATTCACAATGGAAATTGAAGAAAATAACAAAATAGCCTTTTTAGATGTTTTACTTACAAAAGTGGCAAGCGACTCGGGCACACAGTCTCCAGAAAACCGACTCATACTGACAGATATTTACACAGAGACTCTAACCACCATCCTTGCCAAAAGTTCGGTATTATCAAAATGCTTACAGAACGGGCAAAAGAATTTGCGAACCTGTGCAATAAACTAGGAATTAGCATACTTAAAAAACGCGCTTATGGACAATGGATACGTAATAATAAACCTAGGACAATGGATAAGTAAAAATAAACCTAGCAATGTTCGCAAAATTTTGCCAACTTAACATTTTCTATTAATTTAGATATTTCTGTGATACCTTAAATAAAAACAAAGTTGTAAATTAAATAATATACAAGCTTCAGTGAGAAGTTTCATTACTGTTTCGAGAAGAAACAGTTTCCACCTTGTTATGTACTGTACCATTACCCCATCTTGGCCCATGGTGGGCTAAGATGGGAAAAACTTGTGAGACACCGAAATATTGACTTGCTACTTTATAACAGCTTGTTTTCCCATCCAATACCGTTTAGCTGCTTTGCGTATCCCAAATTTTACCCAATGGGGATATCTTGTCCAAAGATCCATGCCAAAGATAAAGGGAAGAGAAAGAACTTTTAAAATCTTCACTGTATACATATACAAGTTGTGCCAATTTAGAATTACGATAGTCAATTTTTGTCAACGCGTGGAAGGAGAAGAGAAGCGGGACAATTTTTTTTTATTCTTCCTTTGCCGCGTTATCGATAGTACCAAAGACAACTATAGTTTCACTATAGTACATAATTAAACGTAGCCCTTAGAATATTGTTTTCATTTTACCCCCATGTTTTTGCAATTTAGAAGCAACAGAAACTTTTTTTCTTAAATGTTAATATTCTGTATTAAACTTTAAATAAACCGTCTACAAATAAAACTAGCCACCCTATTTTTTGCATAAATATCTTCTTTTTCTTTTATTTTAACCGATTTTTTACTTTTTTTTTTTTTTGACTTAATATGCTAAATTAAATTAAAGCTTAATTAGCTCCTTGGTAAAATAAATAATACTGCCAATTTTTATTAAAATCGCTTAAGGAATATTTAGGATATTATTTATTAAAGTACTGATTTTTTTAAAAAGTTTAACACTTTGTATTTTGGTAACAATGTTCTTCTGGACCTATGTTTGTTATAACAAATAGCATGAGCGAGAGTGGTTTTAAAAATCCGAGTCGAAGACGAGAATTTTTCCACTTTTGCGAATGCTATTTGTTAAAAAAAAATACTTTGAAACAAGTATTTCAATTTTTCCACAGGAAAAATTAGATGCACAAGGGATACTTAGTAAGATAATTTCCTGAGTTTAATAAACATTTTATTTTATTACAATATATTTTTTAATAAAACAATAAGAAATAATTAATGGGGACAATATAACTTGCAACTTGTCAAACTTGCATGACATTTTTTCGATTTTTTTTCCGGAAAAACTGCCGACAGCTAAGTTGAGAGTTGTTTAGTAATTTTTACTTAAAATTTATATTCGACATACCAATTCTTGATAGCGATTGGTCAAAATAATTGGGAAGGAAATAATCTGCAAGAATTCTTCAAATTTGCAGCTGCCCAGTGCCAGTGCCCTACCTCATTTTTAAATAACCTGTATAATGCGTGCGTTTATTTTGGTGCATTTATTAGTGGAATTCCTATGGGGCATATAGTCACTTTCCGACAGTTTTCCGACTGTTATAAGTAAAAGTGTCTTAATTTCCATGAAAAAATTGAATTGAATTGAATATTCTTTAATTCTGTAAAACTTTGATTTTCGTCCAAAAAGGGGACTTGTTTATTTACCACTCTGTATAACGTAGTCTTAGAAACGTTTAAAAAATTAGCGACAAGCATCTTAAAGCAATTAAAATTTTCTTCCAACAGAAGCGAAAAAATTAAAAATTGCTTAAAATTTAAAAAAGTTACCTATGGGTCGCAAATTTAGAAAAAAAAAACATGGTGGCCATCAGGTTAATTTGTTGACCGGTTTAATTTAACATACATGTTAGTATTTACTTTATTTCAGCAGTCTGCGTATTTGGAGGATTGCGTCCTTTGTCTAATCGCTAGTGTTCAACACACTGAAATTCAATTGGAAGTATTGAGCTGGCAGGACGTGTAAAAATGGTAATACTGGTTATTGCCCTACTTACTTAAATGCAATTGCCACAAATTACAAAATGGTGTTTATTTTGAAAATGGCGGCCAGAGGCTACCTTAAAAGAATATCATGTACAGGGTGTCCGGATTTCCTTGCAATTGCAGGGTATCTTGGTTATTATTAGAGATAGAGACTTGCGGTTTTCGCGAAGTGTCGCTATATTGCCCTCTTAGTTTTTGACATACAAGGCAATTTTTTTATTTCTGGACCCTCGTATTTCGGTTGTCTTGTAACATACAACAAAAGTAAAACTGATATTGCTAAATATTTTTAAGTAAAATCCAGTGGTGTAGTTAGATTTTTTAAACTTATATTTTTCGAGGTATAAACCCAACATGTGATTTTTCCTATGGAACACCTTGTATATTTTTATTAGTTAACTTTCAGAGGATGAATGCTTTTTACAAATATATAATACTCAATAGATATTTTTTATTTAAGGACCCTAAGGACCCTAAATTTATGTTTTTAATTTTAAAATTGAATTTTGTTTAGCTAGTGGGCCATGACATAGACTTTAAAACCACTCTCCCGTGGCCTAGTGGACAGAGCTTTGATCTTCGAAGCCAGAGGTCGGCGGTTCGATTCCCAGCGGGGGAGACATATTTAGGTAGTAGTTATTTAAAAATAACGACCGTGGTGGCACTACCGCGTTGTCTAAAAGGTGCTGTGAAATGCAACTGCATGTTTCAGTGCTTGGACAACGTTGACGGAACAGGGGAACGATGGGTTAAACATCTAATAACCCGACACCCACGGTACTCTGGTATTTAGGCATAGTTCTTCGTGGGATGTCAAAAAGATTAAAAAAATAACGTTAGTCCTAAGTTCATAATTTATTTACATTTCACACCAAAATCCGACTTTAAACTATTTTATCTTGCCCAGCATCCTTATTTACCTCTCGGTTCCTTAATTTTGTTCAATTATTAATGATTTGAAAACTGAATATTTTCCATCAGCCGTACTGCGTTTATATTAAAAACCGTGTCCAAAAAATCAGTATGTATCCATAATTAAAAAAAGGGCTACAAAGAAAAACGTCAGATTAACATTTTCGAGAGTGGCTATTTTTTTATTTTGAAGAAAATAATTCAGGGATAACGAAAGATATATGATTCGATACAACCCAAACGATTTCCACAAGCCGAAATAATATTACTATTTTATGACATATTGAAAAGTCTATAGCTACTTTCCCCACCGATGAAACAGTATACATTATATAACATTTTTCCTACGACCACTTGTGAAAATAGCAAATAGCACACTGGTTTCATGCATAGGAAAGGCTTTATATCACACTAGTGTTGCAAAGTACTTTACAGCACTAGTGTTGCAAAGTATTTTACAACACTCGTGTGATACAGTGTTGTCAGGTAAGTAGATCAAATTAAAAATCTCCCTCCTACCTTTGAGCACGCACTTTATAGAGGCAGCCTTGCCGCTTGACCATTCGACCTAAAGCGCCAGAGAAAAAACTCATATAGATCAAATTCCTTTCTATCTGTCTTCGTGTTCTGAAACAACTTGTTAAATTTTTTTTAATCCCTTAATTAAACCTGAGGCTAATACACACTTTATAAATTCACTTTCTTTTATTCATTCATAAATAGAATCAGACCCTTCCGACGTTGCCAAATGCTTTCCATATTTTGCATGGTATAACTGACGTTTAGTAGTCGTTTTTTTCTTACTTTTAGGACTTTAGGTTATGCATTTATAATTTTTTATATTTTTTCTTAAAAATATAAGGAAAAAATGTAATTTTTACTTAATTTTACCAAGATGTTCAGTTTTATTAACTCGTTTTACCAATTTTACCCCACCCAGCACCCCTTTTCACTCCCCGGTCCCGTAAGTTTGTTGACTGATATTTTTAAAAAACAGAATATTTTGGATATTACGGACTTACGTTTTGTTTAGAAGAGTGGCTAAAATATGTAAGTACCAATAATTAAAAAAAAAAACCTTAAATAGCAGAAAACCGTATTAAACTATTACCGTTATTACCTAACCAAACCATACAATTTTTATTAAGTGAGGGCTTTTTTAATTTCCAAAATAATAAAAGGTGATTTTCGATGTAAAAATATTGTCAAAACAGTATAATATAACAGTGAGGAAAAGTACATATCACACTAGTGTTACAAAGTAAAAATCACCCTAGTGTTGCAAAGTTCTCAATTGTTTTTTATTTTTTTTTTGTAAAGACAAACTTTAATTTTTTTTTTTTTTTTTGGTGAATAATTTGTGGTCGTAGGAAAAATAGTGTACAATACTCGTGTGAAAATGACTTTTTACACTCGTGGGTTTGTCGCACTCGGCTAACGCCTCGTGCTACAATATTCCCACTCTTTTGAAATTAGTCATTTTCCACACTTGTAATGTAATATACTATTTCTTCTTATCATTTAAGTTTTGCAACCCAATAGGTCTCTATAACGCTCGAGTAAATCCCTATTTAGCATTGTGGGCTCCCCTACTATTAAATCTAATGTTTTTCTAAAAACTATGAATACCTACCTACTAATTTTGAACACTGTTTTGAGTATAACCACAGTGGCGCTAACAAAAATATTCAGTTTTTAATTAATACTAAGTGAACAAACTTGAGGAAGCAAGGGGTGAACACAGATGCTGGGCGAGATTAAATAAACTGCTGGACATTCGAAAGGAATATTTTAAATTTTAGGTAAAATTTTAAACTTAATTTTTTAAAGACCACAAAAAATATTTTGATGAGGTTTTCGGCAAATTTGGACGCATTTATTAGTCTTTATGACTACGTGCACTACAGAGAGGTAAATATGACGTTGTTTTTTTTTGTGAAATTTTGTTGTTGTGCAACTTTTTAAATAAAAGAAATTTTTGAAGCTTTAATATTTTATAATAAATAGATAATTCTTTGTGACAAACAATTTTGGCAGATTTTTGATATTCCTTGTAAATCTAAAAATATCATGTATTAACTAAAAAAGTGACGTATTAGCGTTGTAAAACATGTATAACACTTAAACGCTTTTAGTCCTATAAACTTCTGCTGTTTGACACTTAAGCAAGCATAAGCAAGGAGTAATACCTTTATAATGTTTTGACATTTTTTTATACAGGGTGGACAAAAGAGTTGATTTATGTGTAAAAGTAATTTTTTCTAAATCCATAAATTACAGAATTAGCTTTCATAAATTCGAAAAGTAAAAATGGTAAACCTGGCAACATGGCAAGTATCAGCAATAAATTGGGCATTCCCCAAAACCCCCAAGTAGTAAATATTGTAAGTTTTGATGAAACCGGTTCTGAAATATGAGAGTTTTCATACATAACGTAAATAAATAAATAAAAAACCGTTTTGATATTTTAATCCCTAGATTTTAAAAATACCTTTGAAATTTACTAAATTAATTCTGTTGTTTATGGCAGAATGGAAAGCAAGAATTATTTAAAAAAAAACAAAAATTTTTAAAACATTTACTTTTACACATAGATCTACTTTTTTGTTCACCCTGTATAAACGTGTTTTAAAACAATAAAAAAATATTGCTTTTTGCTTAAAACGTCAAACAGTTGGAGTTTATAGGACTAAAAGTAAGCGTTATACAGGGTGATAACGCTAAAATGTCACTTTTTTAGTAAAAACATATTTTCAGATTTACCAAGAATATTAAATTTTTGGCCAAAACTGTTTGTCACAAATGATTATCTGATTATTATAAAATTTTTGAAGATTCAAAAATGTGTTTTATTTAAAAACTCGCAGGGCAACAAAATCTGCCAAATAAAAACAACGCCATGTTTTCCACCCTGTATATAAATAGTCAGTTTAATATCAAGGCTGCAATAAAGGTAATTATAAAGACTAATAGTTGCGTCCAGATTTGCCGAAAACCGTACTAAAATATTTTTGCAGTATTTGAGAAAATTAAGTTTAAAATTTTACGTAAAATTTAAATTATTCCGTTCGAATGTCCATCAGTTTAGTTAAAACTCAGATTTTGCTGTAAAATGTAAATAAATTATGAACTTAGGAATAACTATTCTTTGGCTATAAAGTCTATATCATGTCCCAAAGTCTATATCATGGCCCACTATGAGAAATTCAATTTTAAAATTTAATTAAATTTTGGGTTCAAATATATTGATCGTCTAGAGGCGATAGTATCGCGCAATATTTCATATTAAAAGGTTGTACAATACATGGTTTCAATCAAAAATAATTTAATGTTTATTGTGCAATAGCGATTTATTGTGTCGTGTAAGGATAATATTGCACAATTATTTTAGTTTTCAAACACAAAAGAGTATTTGTTCTCCAAAAACAATTAAACAAATATGTGTTCAAAAGCAATTTAAAAAAAATAAAGGTATTTTTTTCTTTTTAAACATTTAATCAGTAGTTACAAAACAAAACATTATTGGGCAATATACTTTAAATATAGTCATTGTGCAAATATATTGCACGGTTTGGTGACGACTAGCAATAGTTTTTTTTTTTAATTAAAGAATTTCTTTATTCGGATTCCTTGACGATGCCGATAAATTGAATAAAAACCTATAGAAAGAGGATGACTTAGTTTTTTAACAGGGTTTTTTCCACCCAGGTTGGGCGAAATCAATTTAGGTTTGGCGCTCGCCCAACCGCAAGGGCTGCCACGTCTCCCGGTTTGGCCGGGAGTCTTCCGGTTTCGGCACTCAGTCTCCCGGCTCCCGGTCAAATACTAATTTCTCCGGGTTACTGAAGGATACACGAAAACGGGGTATAATATAGTACAATATATAAGAAAAACAGAAACAATCTATTTCGAAAGTGGAGACCTTTTTTTTCCTTTTCTTTTGCTCTTTAATTTTTTACTTGTACTAAAAACATGTTCTTCTTATTCAAAATTTTAAAGTTTTGCACGGAACGTCATTCCTCCCGGTCATTAACAATAAAAAGGTGGCAACCCTACCAACCGCGCCCACCCTTGGGTCCGCCATTAATTATTATAGCAATAGTAAAAACTAAAAATAACAATAAAAATAATATACATAAAATACTTTATAAAAAAACTAATGACTTACGGGATATTATTTGTGCTTCAAGGCTGATAGCTCTTTCTGGATTGACGCATAACACAAGCTTATTTTTAATTCTGGGAAAATCTGAACCACAAAGATCATCTGATCGAATAGCAATCATACAAATCTCAGAAATTTTTGTTTGATTTTGTTCGTTTTCAGGTAAACCAGTTGTTTCTAAACCTATAAAAACATAGGTTTTGATCGGTACTGCTTCAGACATTGCACTAAAATCTTCTTTAAAGTTGCCGGCCAATCAATAAATTTCTATTTAAAATATTACAGGCGTGGCCCTTTAAATATACGCTGCTATACAATATTATTAATCTGATAAGGATAACACTAATATGATTAAATATAATACAGGGTGTCCTACTAAGAATTGCTGCTATCGATTTATCAAAAGTAGACTTTGGAAATTTTTAAAAATTTGGTAACATTATAAAGTCAGTGGGGTACATGGTACATAAAATTAAAATATTTTGTCAGCTCTACCAATTCCGGTTATACTTAAAGTTAATGTCATATTTTTTTTAAATGAAACACCCTATATGGTATTTATTTTTTATATTCTGCGTAAAATTCTAAACAAAGTTTATTTTTATTTTTTTCTATCTAAGTATAACTATTAATGACTTATTTTAAATTTTATGTCAAAAATGACCTTTGCAAGTCATTACATACCCATTATTTTTTTTTTTTAACAAAAGCCTTTAATATAACTTGGGGTTGGGTTCATCGTTTAGACAAAACTTCTTAAGTAGACTGTATTGAGATTTTTACAAATTATAAATAGCGGTGTGCAAATTTTGAATACGAATACAAATATCTAGATATAGATATATACTGAATATTCGAATACCTGAAAAAATATTTGGACTCGGTATTCATGAATACCAGTATTGGGTATTCTTAAATACTAAGGAGCAAGAAAAGGTCCTTTCCTTAAATCAATACAATTACATTTTCGTTTTCAGCCCTTTTGAAGAGCAAAAAAATAAAAAATGTTTTTTCCTTGACAATATTCCATCTTTAATGTCAGTCCCTAAATTGTTGAAGAGCAAAAAAAAGAACTCGCCTATTACTTTTCTACATTTTGAGTCTTAGAGTCACGAAATACTGATATTCACCTTACAGCACTCGAGTACTGGGTATGCCGGTATTCGAAGACTCGAAAATTGTATTCAAATACTCAAAAATTGTATTCGATTACTATCATTCAAAAACGGTATTCTGAATACAAAATCCCGAATATGACTAAAAAGTATTCTGCGAATACCAAATACCAAACACACACACATGTATTTGAATACTATTCAAATACCAGCCCAATGTATTCTGAATACGATTAAGAATACCAAGTATTCGCATACTACCAAACTCTGGTCGGGACCAACTAGAAGCCAAATTAAGACGTGCTTAAAAGCCTTGTTAGAATTGATATATACAAGATGTCCAAGAATATGTGGGCAATCTCTCGGATTCATATAGAACTCGTGAAAATAATGTGACGAGTTTTTATAAATGTTTTTCCTAAAGCCCCTCTTTACAGAGATATGTAAAGTATATGAAAGGGGTATATGAGAGGGGCTGGAAATTAGTTCTTCTTGAATAAAAAAATACTTTAGAATAGCATCCTTATAACAACAAATAATTAACATTTGCCCTCATTAATTCGCCAGAAGAAACAAAGTTGGTGCTAGTACTGAACCCTGAGGCACTCCAGCATTAATTTCGTGAAAGCTTGAAGAGTGGCCATCAACAATGACTGATATACATCGATTGAAAGATAACTGGAGAGCCAAGAGCAGAGTTTAGTTGGAAGACCGGAGGAGAGAAGTTTAATAAGAAGTGCGTCATGGCAGACTTGGTCGAAAGCTTTAGATATATCAAGAGCAACGATCTGGGACTCACCTACGAAACTCAAGAGACTTGTTCCAGTTGTGTGAAATGAAGGAAAGAAGATCTGCTGTAGATCTCTTGTGACGAAATCCGTATTGCCTCTCATGTAAAATTTTATGTTTTTGTAAATACCTAAAAATTTGCGAGTTAATGGATTTCTCCATTACTTTACAAAGCATTGAGAGGAGTGAAATGGGTCTATAGTTGGATGGAAGAGATTTAGATCCTTTCTTGGGAATAGGCTGGACACGTGCAGCTCTCCAGCTGTCTGGAAAAATATCCGTGTCATAAGAAATTCGAAAGAGCCTGGTTAAAATAGGTGCAAGTTCAGGAGCACATTTTTTTAAAACGATTGCGGTATTCCATCTAGCCTAGACGATTTCTTGGTGTTAAGAAAAGAAAGGATACGCTTAATGTGTTTTACCTTAAAAATATTATTGAGCATTTTGTGAGGAACTGGGAGAATAGTTGAAATTGGATGATTGACAGGTGGATGAAGGGTTGAATTGGCAGCAAATTGTTTAGCAAATAGTTCGGCCTTTCCTTTAGATGTAGAAATAATTTCATCTACCAAAGTTAATGGTGAAAAGAACTGGTACAGAAATTTCTACTGATGTTTTTGGCAAAGGACTAAAAGGATTTGCTGCCATTTGAGCAAGAAAGTACTTTGTTTTTTATACGGTTATCAAAGGAGTCTTTGGGTATTAAATCAAAATGTTGTTTTTCTCGAAAACGCTTCACTTTATCGATATCGAACAAGGGTATCTTTTTAAGCCAAGGGTTTAAGCTATTAAAATATAATAATTTTATTTCTTTGTTATACAGGGTGTAAAAATAATTATTACTATTGTGTAAGGGTTAGTCCGCCCCTGGCGAACTAAGAAAGGCAAACGTTTTACAAGAATACCATTTTAAAAAGTCCTAACTGGTATTTACCATATTAAAAAATTATTTTATTATACCATGTGATATAAAAGTTATTCCAGAAAAACCGATTTTCAGTAGCGTCCATTAAGGGCACATATCTCTGTAAAGAGGGACTTTGGAAAAATATCTTATATGAACTGGTCACATTACTTTTATGTGTTCTATATAAATCGAAGAAATTGCCCACATATATTTTGGATACCCTGTATAATAAATTTTTAATATTTTAAGAACTATACATTTTTGGAATGGATATGCTTATACAAACTTACCCTTATTTTTAATGCTTAATAGGATAAGGTAAAAAAGATAGAAGCTTCCATTTAAAAAAATTGACAAAGGTTTTTGTCGCTATAGTTTTTAACAATTATTTTTAACCATTCCGTATTTATTTGTAAAAATATCAATTTAGCCTACTAAAGAAGTTCTGCTGTACGAGAACCCCAACCCCAACTCATATTAAAGGATATTGTTTAGAAAAAAATTGATGGCTTGCAAACGTCATTTTTGACATAAAAGTTTAAACTTAGGTACAGAACACTAAAAATACATTCTCTTTAGAATTTTACGCAGAATCCTAAAAATAAATGATATATAGGGTGTTTCATTTAAAAAAGTTGACATTAACTTTCGGTATAACCGAAAGGTGTCAAAATATTTTAGTTGTATGTTCCCCACTAATGTTACCAAATTTTAAAAAATTCCGTAGCCTACTTTTCAAGATATCGATCGCAGCCGGTGGGGCACCCTGTATATACCCAAGTTTATTTATAGTGTTTGGCAAATTTCTCAGTAAAATTTTATTTTATCTTTATTTCAATATTTGCCACATTTAGTTTTTAAGTACAGTATATTGATTTATAAAAAAAAATTTAATCGGCCTACAAACGCCAGAGGAATCGCGTAGCATACACACAAAAAGTAAACATACGCGGCGAATTAAAAACCTCATTATTTTTGAAGTCGATAAAAATTAACTTTTTTGTAATATGGACAATATGAGTTATCTATTATGTGAAGTTTCTCAATATTACATTTTTCTATACTTTGGTTTTTACTTATATAGGGTGGCCCAATTTTTATAAAAGTTATAGGGTTTTTAAACGTGTATGTCCTAAAAATATTTGAATGTATACAGAGTGTCTAAAAAAGTTATGGCTAAAAAGGTATTTTGTAATTATAACCTCTATTTCCGTTGTTTATAGAATCGGATTTAGCATAAAATTTTGCATATAGTAGGCTTTATTATTTGTGGCGAAGTTGTCACGCTATTTATAGTTTACTGAAACTTTCGAAAGATACAGAACATCTGAAAATTAGGGAAAAACCGAAAGAAATTAGTTATTAATAATACTTAGCTAGGTGTATTTAATCACTAGGTACCACAGAATAAATGCCTGTAAAAAAATTACCATGGTATTAAAATGGTCAATCTCATTTGAAACAACCTCTACATATTAGGCCTTTTTAAATTTTAGGAATAAAAATAGGGAAGGTTTTTTAGCGATATTTTAGGGTTTTGAAACAATTATGATTAGTATTTTTTGATAAGGAGAACTTTGGTATTTTAAATGAAATACTCAGTATATTTGTCAGAATTCTTAAAACTTTTTGTCATATCTATTTAAACAAAAGAAATATTGTACTTTCTCGGACAATTTGGTCACCTTTTATGTAACGATTCATGTTTTTTTTTCTATGACGGGAAAAAAATTATTATTTTATTTCTGTTGTCAGATAATATTACGGGCGTGGCCTTTTAATATACGCTGCTGTCTAATGGCATTAATCTGATAAGGAGTACTTACCTAATATTAGAAAATTTATTAATATATTTAAGTTTATTTATATGGTTTGACAAATTTCCCAGAGACATTTTATTTTATCTTGATTTTAATATGTTTTATATTTAGTTTTCAAGTGCAGGATAAATAATGACATTGGTAAACAAAAATTAACTGTTTTTTGTGACATGCACAATATAAATTGTTATGTAAATTTGCGATAGATTATTTTTATTCCCCAATATTACTTCTACACTTTGTTTTTTACTAATGTGTTACGATTTATGTATTATGTTATTCCTGTTGACAGGTACCAAAATGTCACTCTTTATAAAATAAAGTTTTTTCGAGAAAATATAAGTTTTTTTTTCCGTATGTACAGACTGCCCGCGGATGGGGGTGTACAAGGGGACAAATAGATAAAAAATTTAATTTCTCCAAAGAAAGAAAAAGTTTTTTGATAAAAATGTTTGCTTCTAAGAAAAACTTGATTAAGATTAATGATAGATAATAAACTATTGATTATGTACTTTTAAAAGGAACCACAATGTTAAAAAGGCTTTATTGTTTCATATGTTTAATGAACTCCTAAATATGAAAAACCGGGGCGTGCTACTTTTGGAGGGGTACACGTTTTTGAAAACGGAGTAAAAACAGCTCCTTTTTACTTTTTAAGGTAGGTAGTACTTAACAGAAAAGTTGGGAAATTAAATTTTTTATCGAATGACGCTTTTTGCATTACAAAAAGTTATTTTAAACAAAAATATGCTTAAAAGCGTAGGGGAATAGGGATTTTACTAAAATATGAAACTAAATATTATATAATTATAAAACTTATTTTATCAGACATTTTTTTTTTTTTTTTTTTTGATAACAAAAACTAAGAATATAGTCTCCTAATGGATTTAAGGTTTTAAAGGAATAAAACGAACATTCAAATTATTGTGGAAGAATTTTAATATTCTTGTGAGATAGGTTAAACATGCGGATTTATTGTTTAAATGAAACATCTTTTTAATGCTGGCCGTCTTCTTCGTAGCAGGCTGTCTACAGCGCAAGCTACAGAAAGCTCGCTGGCACATCTCTACGGGTATGTCACGTATAGCATTGGTGATGGGGTTTTTCAGTTGCTGGATGGTTTCTGCTTTTGGATCGCTGTAGACGACACTCTTCATGTATCCCAATAGAAAAATATCTAAGGGAGGTAGATCAGGGGTCGTGAAGGTAACGAAATATCTCCATTAATTAAAATAACCGTGCCAGGATTGCTAGGAAACAATTATGTAACTGCGTTGATCGACATTGCTGCAGTATGTGCCGTGGCACCATCTTGTTGTTCGTAACTGAAATCCGCATATTCGCGCTACTTGTCTACACCAACGCTGCCCTCCTACTAAGCGAGCGGCCGATGCAAGAATAAGACACCCTGTATTACGTATACTATATAAAATACCACGATGATCATTTAATAAAACAAAATCAAGAAAAAATTATATTACAATTAAAACATTAACCTTTGTTGACATAGACGTGCGATAGTAAATTTTTAAATGGTAAATCCCAGTTACTGTAAAATTTCTTGTTTAAAACTGCATGGTGTAAATAAAAGCCAAGTTATTGACTGAATTTAGTTACAACTAATTACAACCACGAAAATGTTAGAATAAATAGTTAAATAGTAGTTTATCTGCCTTTGTAAAATGTATGTAAGTACCAATTTTTATTGTTATTATACAAAAAAAATAACATTTTAATCACATTAATAATAATTTTTTTAAATTCTTTTAGATTTAGATAAACATGCAGTAGGCTGTGCCGAAAAAAAACAACCATTTTTTTTTAACGGTACTGTAAAAATATTTATTCGTAACGACCAAAGAAAGATATTCTAAAATTTTCAACCCTTAATATTTACAAAAATAGTTGCATCATTAAAATTATTGATTTTTCAACAATTGTTGCATTTTTTATACAAAATTTCGGAATTAGTCAATCTTGAACCTCCGATCAATATTAATTCTTCAAGAAAATTAAATTCCCTACAAAAAGCTTTTTAATAAATATCCGTGGAACGAGCCGTTTACTTGTAACTGCTGCTTAAACATTAATTAATTTTTTAACGCTTAGGCCGCTTTCAGACGGGCGACTTTTTGCAGTCAAAGTTGACTACAGAAATATCGGCGTCTTATCGCCAATTTCGACTACAACTGTAGTTGTAGCTAACGCCCGTATGAAAAGGAATTACTTTTTCCATGATTGTTAAATGACAACTGCAAGTAGCGACAATCAACCACTAACGATTGACTTTTTGCGGTCAGCTTCGACTGCAAAAAGTCGCCCGTCTGAAAGCGGCCTTAGACTCTGGATTTTAAATAATCATAAATAATAATATCCTTATAAAACAAATAATTATTTTCAGAGGAAATTTAATGCTTTACAAAAAAGGTTTCTAAACATTTTACGAAACATTTATTTTTTCAAAGTTATTCAATATTGAAATTAAAAGGAATGATATTAAGAGACCTTTCTTGTGAAGCATATTTTTTTAAGGATAATTATTTGTTTTATAAAGATATTGATATTTATGGTACTTTAAAATCATCGAGACTTACCTTATCCAGAATCTATACTATGGCCACTATAAATTGATAATGAATTGAATACCTAGTAAGTAACTCTGGTTACTGTGGTTTTAAACCAATAAACTACATTTTTTATTGTGGTAACTAAGGTAACTGACTTTTTAAACTAATGGTCAGGTGTTTTTCTTAATTTATAGTCAGAGTATAAGCGACAAAATTAAAAAAATTAATTAATGCCTAAGGCGCGATTACAAAAAACGGCTCGTTCTACGGAAATTTACTGAGAAAGCTTTTTTGTAAACAATGGCGTCCCCCACAACCTTAAGCATTCTTGATTCTATTCAAAGAAGAGCTATTCGTCTCATTAATGATCCTTCACTGACAGAAAGGCTTCCCTCTCTTGCACATCGTCGGGCTGTGGGGGATTTATCGCTTTTTTATAGGTACTTCCATGGCTTCTGCTCTGAAGAATTGTCCAGTATAGTTCCTCCACTTACGGTTCCCAACAGAGAAACTCGTGGTTCCGCGCGTATGCATCCCTATACGGTCCAACTGGATAGGCCCCGAACTTCCCACTTTGTTCGTTCTTTTATCCCTAGAGTTTCTAGGTTGTGGAACCTACTGCCCGCGGAGGTCTTTCCTTCCCCCAAATCTTCAAGTATTTAAGTCCCGTGTCAACAAACTCCCTCTTACCTCGCTTAAGACACCCACGGTACGTTAGTATTTAGGCTTTAGCCTGCGTGATTTGTCCAAAGATAAAAAAAAACAATTTAATTTTCTTTAGAAATATAAATTAGTGGAAGGTTCAAGATTGACTAATTCCAAGATTTTGTATAAAAAATGCAACAATTCTAAAAAAAAATAATGATTCACCTCTTAATGTTAATATTAAGGACTGAAAATTTTAAGATTTTTGTTTTCTCGTCCTCATTAAAAGTATTTTTGCAGTTCCATTAGAAAAAAATGCTTGTTTTGTTTTATCCAGTCCAATATACAGGGTAAAATTTAATAAGGTTAAAACAAGTAAAACTTATTTTTTATTATAATTATAAAGTATTTTGCAATATTGTGCCAAATATACAGGGTATTACAGAATGTTGTTAAAAAATCTCTACACAGATTCTACATAAAAAATATACAGAAAATTAAATCTGACTAAATTTACCCAATTCAATGGCCTCTCGAGCGGTACCTCAACGAAGATTTGTAACAATAGGATGTACGCCACTGACTTTTGTAAAAGTGTTATATTTTATTTGCGTACATCGTTTTGAATTTTTTAAGTTTTTGCCAAGTTTTTAAAAAATAAAATAAAATTTACCCAATTTCATATCCGTGGCCCCAAAAACCCGAAAAACATGGAAAAAATTAAAACACTAAATTGGAAAAAATCGTTGGTTTTGGTTAGTTTAAATGTAAGTGATTTTTAATTTTTTATTTATTGTTAAAATTATATATTTATTTATAAATTAATATCAAAAATAATTTCTAAAAGAAAGGTATTTCTACGTTTCCTGTGTAATCCTAGAAGGGGTATGTAATTAAGTAGATTTTTTAAAACTAACTAGGATAGTTAGAAAGAATGGAACTAAAAAGCTGTATTCGTACTTGCTTACCAAAAAAAATACATTAAAAAATATTCGCTTAAGTACCGTTTGGAACGTCAATGGACTAAATAAATTTAATCAAGGTGGAGATAAATTAGCTCCTTAATCTTTAAACAACACTGCTGAATTTTATCAAAATTGGATAAGGAATATTTAAGTTATTACTAAAAACCCAGTTTTTTTTAAAGTCATACACTCTATATCTGGAAGTAACACTTTTATATACCTACCGATGTTTATATGAACTTTTTGTCATACAGCAGATTCTGTCCTTAAATTTTCTAAAATAGTATATTTCCTAACTAGTGCTGAAAGTGCCACTTTTCTGCACGCGACTACAGTTGGAAGTGCGGAAAAAGCACTTTCGGCACGTGTTAGGAACGCTATTTTTTCTACGAGTGTGTGGAAAAAGTCAAACTAAATAACCATTTGATAATATTTATTTTTACCATTACTGCTTATTATTAACAACATTAATCGTAAAAGAACAGTTGGTAGTATTTTGCAAATGAATCGCAGAGGCAAGTTGTTGTGGGTAAGTTGCGGAGTTGGAGATTGCCGTTGAGGTGCAATTGAACCGGTCGTCGTTACAGGTAACAGCGAAACATTGTTGCTTGCTAGAAGACGGTACAATGGGCCTTGAGTGCGTTTTGCTGTGTTCAAAGGGAGATGAATTTTGGGATAATATTTTGTTTGATAAGTCCGTCTTGTGGAGCTTTCTAGGTAGCCTTCTGCAACAGATAATAACTTCCAACCTCCAAGTCTTTTAATATTCGTTAAGCCTTCATTAGAATTAGCTAACATTGTAGCTGAGGAACGGCGAAAGCTATGTTCCGTGTAAAGTTCTGGGTTTGGAAGACGTAAATAGGCAGCTATTTCAGAGGGCATCTTGCCAAAAGAATTTATTCCTATGCCCTGGACAGTACAAGCCAATTTTTTGTAATTAACAAAAAATCTTCTGTGTGGTGTTTTGGGCTTTCGTAAACTGAAATGCTTTCTATACAAAGCTAGATATTTTCTATTTTCAATTTCCTGGGAAATGACAAAACTTCGGCTAGAATGGCTTTTGGAGACTAGAATATTTACAGTTAAAAGATTTCCCTTACGTCAATATCATCAATGCTAATTTTCATCAATTCTTCTCGACGACACGCACCAGCTATTCCGAAAATTGTGGCTACCTTCATCGCTAGATAGACATCATTAATAAATTTTGCTATTTTATCTTTCGAGAAAATTTTGGCCTTGGGTTTAAATCCCACATTTTACTTCTTCAAAAATGATGTAACTTTGAAATATATATATATATATATATATATATATATATATATATATATATATATATATATATATATATATATATATATATATGCTTAAATCCATGTTCTTTTCGATATTATTGACACTTTTTAACATGGAATACCTTGACCATAAGGTATTGGGCTTACTTGTTATAGCAAGTTCCGCGAAATATGCCATAAAAACTTCTTCTTTCATACTTTTGATTTTTTTCTCGCCACATCAGCTTGTAAATGCTGTATATTCTTTCTCGTACCTGTGCTTCGACTTGGACGGCAACAAATCTAAATTTGCAATTTCGGCTGCTTTTAGAATGGATTCAGGTAATTCCTCGTCAGAAGACTCCATGGGAAACGTTTTTATTCAAAATCGACGATACTGATCCGAATGTACTAAAGACACATATTAATTTTAAGTGAATATTTTGTTGATTTTACACCTAATTCGTACAAATAAAAGAATACTATGTCAATAATAAAATTATACTCAGTCAAACTTAAGAATTAAAACATTTTAAGTACCTGTTAAAGTGGGAAATTTGCAATGGTTTACTTTTCCGTACTAGTGCGGAAAAGTGACACTTTCCAAACTAAATTGCGTGCGGAAAAGTGCTGCTTTTTACACGCTAGTAGAAAAACATTTTACAAAACACCCTGCATATTCTATTAACAATATCTATGTTAACTGATGTTTATTTTAAGGCACGGGCCAAACGACCGCCGGCGGTTTTATCTATATATATATATATATATATATATATATATATATATATATATATATATATATATATATATATAAAAACCGCCGAAAATCCAATTTAATTTGTTATTACCGGCGGTTTTTACCTATTTCATCGGCCGTCGGTGGTTTTATTTATAAAAACTATTGAAAACCGCCGAATAATAGTTAAAGCTAACCTAACTTTAATATTTAGTTGTTTTATTGTTTAATATTATTTTCATTATTGATCAACAAACAAAAATAAAACTAAAACACGGTTGACACCTACGAAGATTTTGTCGAAGCTCTTCATAAGTTAAAAAAAAATTATATCTTTTAAAAACAAGCCAGGAGTATTTTAGCAAAAGAAAAAACTGATCATTTCATAAAACTAAAACTATTACCAATTAGAGTATTCATGTATTGATGGTGGAACAAACTTTAAAATTCTCAGGAAAAGGAAAAAAGTTGCAAGATAAATAATTCATAAACACGGCTTATTCCTTTCATCATATTATCAACAGTTAAAAGCAATGGCTCCTAGCTACAGGATTACGAGTGTTGAGACGTAAGCCACAGGTTCCGAGTTCGAATTCTGTACAGGGTGTCCCATTTTGGTTGTCCCTTATGGGAAACTTGGAAACCATAAGAGATATTAAAAATCTGATACCCCATCCTCGAGCTCTTTTTGGAGAAAACATTTATGGTAAAAACAGATCATCGCTATCACGAAGATTTCAGAGATACAGGGTGATTCTCCATTTTTTCACTTTTTGAAAAGGCCCTGTAGCTTTGTTGTTATTACAGATACGAGAAAACTAATTGCACATTATAGAGACACTTTTTCCGTAGAATCCAGTGGCGTAGCCAAAAAATGCGTCTTAAAATCATAATTTTTCCAATATTTGACGTAAAAAATTTATTAAACCACCTACTATGATATATTATTTTAATCAGAAAAAACAAGCAATTTAATTACCTAATCATTTATAGGGTGTCCCTAATAAAAAAAAAACATGTTTGGGTCATATGTCAAAAATGACAGCTCAAAAATTTTTTGGCTACGCCACTGGATTCTACGGAAAAAAGTGTCTTTATAATGTGCAATTAATTTTCTCGTATCTGTAATAACAACAAAGCTACAGGACCTTTTCAAAAGTGAAAAATCGAGAATCACCCTGTATCTCTGAAACGCTTCGCGATAGCGATGATCTGTTTTTACCATAAATGTTTTCTCCAAAAGAGCTCGAGGATGGGGTATCGGATTTTTAATTATGACGTAAACTTTTACGTTCAAAGATCGCAAGCTAAATTCAAATAAAAAAATAGAACAAAATAACCTCAGTTTGATAAAAGAATATAGTGTTAATGACTCTTGGTCCAGCACCTAAGGTAACGGTTTTAAGTTAACTGTGTGATCTCTATTTAAAGCGTTTTGAGCAGTGGTTACGATGCTTTATAGCAATTACGTTGGCAACTTGGACCAAGCGACAATAACTTAGGAAAGGAGAATATATATTTATACGAATTAACTTTGGTTTTTCTTGTCTATACTCGTACAAAAAAATGCTAATAAAACTTCATCTTGAGTAACGTGGAAAGGTCTTACTTGGTTTCGATGGTGTTATGACTGGTCTTACTCGACTCCTAGACGGGTAACCTTATGACAGCGGCAAGTAGGTACGGACAGCAAAAGAAAGTTGAGCTCGTACGGCAGCAAATGAAGTCGCAAGGGTAGTGTAGCGTGTGGTTGAAAAGGTATGGGTGTCTGTCAACCTCACGGCTAACGGTCCAACAATAAAACCCTGTAAAATATATCCGTCTAAACTTATGGTTTCGAAACCCAGAAAAAAAATGACTATCCTTGAGTCACAAAAATTAACTATGGAAGATTTTACAGTTCAAGAGAAAAAAAATGACAAAAAAAAAAGGACTTTAGTTTAATACCCAAAGATTCTACAAAATATATATAAAAAAACCTTTAATTGAAGAAGGAATTTACTGGAATTACAAAAAAACGAATCTTACCTCCTCAGAAGAAGGGTTTTCTGCAATTATTTCTCAAAATTAGGTTGTGGCAATTACGTGCTTGAAGTAACCAGATGAGTACAGTTGTTCGGTACTTTTGAGTTACGTCGGTGTAATAGAATGTTCCCAAAAATTTGGTAGGATTACAAAGAAACCATAAAACTCCAGACTTTGTACAATCCTTTTGTCTTTTCAATTAATATGATCCTTCTATACAAAGCTACTGCTTCCTCAAATACCCATAGGAATCAGAACAAAATTTTTTAACTGAAATGACTACAATTACACCTTATCTTTCGCTCTCAGCACGTGCTTTTTAACTGACCGACTGTTTTTCGCGTTCGCTAGAAATTTCTTAGAGTGAAGAAAAAAACCAAAATCGCACAAAAACTACATTCCACAAACCTCCATCCTTTGAGTTCAACGCAGATTTTTCAAAACTTAGACATAAACCCATCCCTCTTCCCCTTATTGTAGTTTGTCTCTCTCACTTAGTACAATTTTGGGAAATAAAATAAATAAAATGCAAAAATCAAGATTTAACTATATGCAACCCATAAACCTTCATGTATCCGATGTTGTATACACACTTAGGGGCTCGGTCCCGTCATGAAAGTAGAATGAAATAAGAAATGTCAATCAATTCAATAGTAAACAAATTATTTAAAAATCTAATTAAAATGAATCCTGAGAATAAGTTAAAATTTAGTAATTTGACTATTTAATGTATTTGTGAAGAATGTATACTACGATGAGACTGTAAAAATATGAATCAGGAGAAAAACATTTTGAGGTTATACCGGCTTTTGTAAACAATGTTATTTTCAATATATGCCTGTTTTTCAGAAATTTATTGCTAAAACTGGAAGGAAAATAATAATTTATGACTTTAAATGATATCTAGATCTCAGTAAGTAACTGTCTTTTCCTTTTTTTTTTTAAAATATATCTTATTTTAACATAATTCATTCTACTGTGCACGAGGCAGTTCCGAATAGATATTAAGTGCAATTTTTAACCGTTACATTTCCCCCTTGCTTCAAGATGATTAACCTCTTAAGGTTAATCAAGTTCCACAAACGCGAATTCAGAACCTAGACTTTTAAGAAGAAATTATTTAAAGATTTTCTAAAAGTTCATATGCAAGAAAAATAGAGATTAAAGAAAATTAAAAAAAATAAGAAAATAGACATGCCAGTAGATCAAGTACCTATAAATTAAAATATTAAAATTATTGCCAAACCAACCAACGACCGGCAAAAAGGATGCTTATAAAATGTTTACTGAGGAGAGCTAAATCAGAGTAAAAACTACCAAAAGAAATCCACGCAACCTAATGTCAGCAACAAAGTCAAACCCTGGAAGCAACTCCTATCAACAAATCCCTGCAATCAAATGCTAATAAAAAAATAAAAAAAAATATATCCTAAGACCATTCTTCTTATACACGGTGTTTAATTGGTCGGACAGATTGAATTTTTATTTACTCGCCTCTTACGATCAGGAAAAAGAACAAAACCTCTGGACACATTCTTTTTTATTCCCCAGGCCCAGATGGGGACCATAATGTTAGTCGAGAACAATAGGGGCGGATTTCAAATCCTTAGCATGCCAAGAACCAGTTTGAATCTTCCCATCTAAATCTTTTAGTTCGTATACCCAAGGCGATAAACGCCGAAAAATAATGAACGGACCCACAAATTTTGGAGCTAGTTTTCCAGAAAAATATTTAGATGCATCCGAAAGTACATAGTTCCTACGCCAAACTCGATCACCTACGGCATATTCCTGGTTTCTCTTTCGAAGGTTATATTTATGGACGCCCTTATCCCCAGCTTTCTCAAGTCGCTCTTTAACGTCTTTAAATAGTTCTTTAAAAGCCATATTTTTACTGACAGCAGGTAACTGCGTGCCATCTTCTGTTTCAAGAAGAGCACTGTTGTGGTAGTCCTTTCCAGAGAGACACATGTTACGTCCAAAATTTGCAAAGTACGGCGACACTCGAGTTGTTTCTTGACAACTGGTGCGTATAGCACACGCTATTTGTTGCAGCTTGCTATCCCATTTTCTGTGATTGTCATGTGCATAAATAGATAGCATAGTTTTCAATGTCCTGTTTTGTCGTTCCGTAGGGTTTGCTCTAGGGTGGTAATTGGCATTAAATTTAACGTTGCACTGATAGGAGCTAATAAATTTCGTGAACTCTCTGCTTCGGTACTGTGGTCCATTGTCACAAATTAGAACGCGTGGGACGCCAAATAGCAAAAATACACTCTCTTCAATCCTGTTGATAATCACGTTCGTAGTTGCACGACGCAGTGGAAAAATAAGTGAAAACTTGGTCAAGTAGTCCGTGACAACTAATACAAATGTATTACCCTTCAATGATCTTGGAAGAGGACCTACCAGATCTGTGGATACTACCTCCCATGGACGACTCGGTTTTGGATGAGAAATCATTTGATCTCTAACACCCTGTGGATCGACTTTATGCGCTGCACAAACTTTACAATTCCTAACAAAACAGGCAACATCATTGCGCATCTTCGGCCAAAAGTATTTTTCTGCGATCCTCGAAAAGTCTTATACACCCCTGTATGTCCTGAAGTAGGTAGATCGTGAGCCTTTCTAATAATTTCTTTCCGATGTTCTTTCGGTACTACTTCTTTCAAAAATCACCTTCCATGGCTAAGTCCGGATAAGCTAACTTAACATATTTATACAGCTTCCCATTGTTAAACCGCCAACTGTTGTAAGTCAATGGTGAACTGAGCACTCTTTGGATCATCCTATTATACCATTTGTCCTTGATTGTTTCTGAAGGTTGAATGTCTTCTTTAACAGCATCGATAATAGGGACTGATCTTGACAGCATATCAGGAAGCGCCATATCTTTACCTCGACGATGTATCACTGAGAAATCGTATTGTTGTAGCTTTACAGACCAACGCGCAAGGCGTCCTGATGGATCTCGTAAGGACTGTAACCATTTAAGACTATAATGGTCCGTAATAACTGTAAAGGTAACTCCTTCGATGTAAGGTCTAAGTTTTTCTATTGCCCAAACTACGGCTAGACATTCCCTTTCTGTTGTTGTAAATACTCTTTCCTGTTTAGTGAGCGAACGACTTAAGTAGCAAATAACTTTTTCTCCGCCTTCGTGTGGTTGTGTTAGCACGGCTCCTATACCATATCCAGAAGCATCAGTTTGGATAATAAATTCCTTGGAATAGTCCGGACAACTTAAAATTGGTGCAGCCACTAGTAGTTCCTTTATCTTTGTGAATGCTTCCTCACATTCTTGAGTCCAGATAAACTTATGACATTTCTTTGTTAAAGACGTAATTGGTGCAATAATAGAAGAAAATTCCGGGACAAAGCGACGATACCAACTAAAACTTCCAATAACACGACGAACTTCTGTCACATTTTTTGGTTTTGGCAGTTCCAACATAGCCTTAACCTTGTCTGGATCCACTCTTAAGCCTCTTCTATCCACTACATAGCCAAGGTATTTCATTTCAGGCCTACAAAATTGACATTTTTCCCAACTGACTGTGATGTGGGCATGTAACAACCTCTTGAAAACTTCTTCCATTATTTCCAGATGCTTTTCCATAGTTTGAGTGATAATAACAATATCATCAAGATACACAAAAACATGTGGTTCCAAATCTGCTCCAAGGACTCTGTCAATCAGTCTCTGCCAAGTGGCAGGTGCATTGTGTAAACCAAACGGCATACGCTTGAACTGGTATAATCCTCTGCGGCAAATAAATGCAGTAAGTGGTCTTGAATCCTTTTCTATGGGTACTTGCCAGTAGGCGCTTTTAATGTCAATGCTTGAAAGGTATTTGGCATCTTTCAATTTATCCAGCGTATCTGAGACCAAGGGGAGGGGATAACTGTCGCGTTCAGTAACACCATTTACTTTTCTATAATCCACACAAAATCTATACTTGTTGGTGTTTTTCTTCCTTGCTAGGACCACTGGAGAAGCCCAAGGACTGTCACTTGGTTCTATCACATTCAACTGCAACATTTCATCCACTTCGTCATCAATAATCTTCTGCAGAACTGGAGACACACGGTAAGGACGTTGGCGTATTGGTGGGGAATTAGTCACAATTTTATGTTCTACTAAAGAAGTACATCCCAAATTTTCTCCCATCAACTCTTTGTATTTTTCTACAAGTCTGTCTAAGGTATCCTTTTCAGAAGATGTTAGGGTAGTTAATTGTTCAGACTGAATGCAGCACACCTCTGCGTCACCCGTGAAATGCCACTCATTTCTTCTCAAATCGGGAACAATACCCATAGTAATCCAAAAATTTAAACCCAAAATTAATGAATGATTCACCCCGGGCACAATCAACGCTTCTACTATCTTCAGTCTGTCTCTTAACTTCATTGGCAAATCGACGACTCCAACACTATCTGTCTTTTGGCCATTAGCAACGGTACAGGTAGACTTCTTGGTGGTATCCATGCTTAATCCAAGTTCATTTATCAAATGAAGGCCTTGACGACCAACAATCGTCCTGGAACAGCCAGAATCCAATAATCCAAGTACTTTGTGTCCCAATATGTCAATTTCAAGATAAGGTCTTTCATCTTCCTGAGCGTGATTTAAAATAAAATCCAGCACGTGTCCAAACCGATCAGTCGGATTAGGTACTTGCTCACCTTTAGACCGACTACCTAAAAGCGGCTCTGTCCGTTTCCCGAGCTCCTATTCTTACAGGTAGGGCAGGTGTTTTTGGTAAATCCCTCCTTTTTGCAACCATAGCAATACTTCTTTCTAGGTTCAGCACAACCGACTGCCCGATGACCAGGTTTCTTGCATCGGAAGCATATTATGTCTCTTTCCCTTCCAGATCTGATTCCAGAACTACTTGGAACTTCATTCATATTTCCTCCTCTTCGCAGACTAGTACTACCGCTATCTGAGCGACTGGCATGATGTGGTTCATCTAGGCGAATCTCGTCCAAATGTTCCTCGAGCTCAATATATGCTAAGTCCGGTTCCATAGACTGGTTCTTTCTAGGTGGTGGGTTGTAATCAGATTGCATCCTATTCTCGATTCTCTTACAAAGAGACTTCAGTTGAGCTATACTCGTTATATCCAATGCTCCAAGTTGTGCTCTATACACAGGTGCAATATTCCTTAGTAAAATATTCAGCTTAGCTTCCTCCGAAACTGTACATTGAAGACGTTGAAAATATTTAGACATAATGGCTAGATATGTTCCAATTGTTTCATCAGCACCTTGTGTCCTGCGCTTGATCTCTTCTAAAAGCTTTTCTTGATAAAATGCCGGCTGGTATTCCTCTTTAAATTTATCGACTAGTTCATCCCATGTGGACACTTCAGATCTGCAATCCTGATAAAAGTCATAAGCTCTTCCTGTGAAAAGATCTATGCCAGATTCTAACAAAATGTCCTTAGTCACATTTCTTGCTCTCCTTAATTCCTCGACTCTTTCAAAGAAAGCAGTCACCGATAAACCTCGCTTATCTCCTGAAAATTTAATATCCCACTTATGAGGTAATATTGGTTTTATGCTTAATGCTGCTGAAGATGGTGGATTTGAAGCAATAGGTGATATTAATGGTGGTGAGCTGGGTTGTTGTAGCTGTACACCTACATTCAGGGGCAACTGTAGAATTTAAAACACATATACTTAATGGCGGCTGACTTTTCTTTTCATGAGCACTAGCTTTAACCTGCAACGAGTCCAATAAGCTTAAGGCATGGGCCAACAATTCGCTTTTAATCTTTAATTCTTCTGTAGTTTGTGCTTCCATGTTGTTGATTCTTCCTAACACGTGGCTAAGTTTCGTCTGCAATTTTGCAAAAGCTCCACTCCTAGAAGAATCTGAGAAATTGTCCAATAAAATTACAATGCTATCAAGCTTTTTTGTAATTTCCCCTGCGTCTTCTTGGAAACTGAATGGGTACGGTGGATAACTAACACTTTCTCCAGTTCTTTCTAATGCTCTTGCCATGGTAAGTCTTGATCTCATCTCCTCAACTGTGCCTGTTGCAATTCCTCTGTATAAAAGTTCATATTTAAGTTCGTCCTTATCCAAACGGTTCACCTCCATTTTTCGGGACATCCTTATCAGTATGGCTACCAATCACAAATAGCACTAAATCAATTTATTCTAACTCCGTAAGAGTACCAGGAATACACTAAACCTCTATAAACTTTTCAGCAATCAGTAAAACCGCAAAAGAGAAAAAAAAATATCACAATATATACGACCACAAAATCCTAATAAGAAAAAAGAAACCTAAATGTCCCCTAAATTTCCGACCTCTAATAGAATTTTAAATTCCAAAATTCAATTTTAATTTTAAATTTAAACCATATTTAACCACTCTGTAAATCCAACTAACCTGTCTCCCCAAGACAAAATTAGACACCCTACAAATGTTGAAAAACAAATGTCTTAACAGTAGGTTAATATTTTAGAAATATCCACACAAAATCAGGTTAAATCCCCAATGTAAAAGAAAAAAAAATTAAAAGTAATCAAAATTTATGAGATACTTATTACCCAATATAATCTGACTTTAAATAAGAGAAAAAAAATTGAGAGAGTAATTAGCTAAATCAGAAAAAAAAACAAGTTTTATCTCAAAAAAAATTAAAACCCGTTGGGCGCCAAATTTTTATGACGTAAACTTTTACGTTCAAAGATCGCAAGCTAAATTCAAATAAAAAAAAATAGAACAAAATAACCTCAGTTTGATAAAAGAATATAGTGTTAATGACTCTTGGTCCAGCACCTAAGGTAACGGTTTTAAGTTAACTGTGTGATCTCTATTTAAAGCGTTTTGAGCAGTGGTTACGATGCTTTATAGCAATTACGTTGGCAACTTGGACCAAGCGACAATAACTTAGGAAAGGAGAATATATATTTATACGAATTAACTTTGGTTTTTCTTGTCTATACTCGTACAAAAAAAATGCTAATAAAACTTCATCTTGAGTAACGTGGAAAGGTCTTACTTGGTTTCGATGGTGTTATGACTGGTCTTACTCGACTCCTAGACGGGTAACCTTATGACAGCGGCAAGTAGGTACGGACAGCAAAAGAAAGTTGAGCTCGTACGGCAGCAAATGAAGTCGCAAGGGTAGTGTAGCGTGTGGTTGAAAAGGTATGGGTGTCTGTTAACCTCACGGCTAAAGGTCCAACAATAAAACCCTGTAAAATATATCCGTCTAAACTTATGGTTTCGAAACCCAGAAAAAAAATGACTATCCTTGAGTCACAAAAATTAACTATGGAAGATTTTACAGTTCAAGAGAAAAAAAATGACAAAAAAAAAAGGACTTTAGTTTAATACCCAAAGATTCTACAAAATATATATAAAAAAAACCTTTAATTGAAGAAGGAATTTACTGGAATTACAAAAAAACGAATCTTACCTCCTCAGAAGAAGGGTTTTCTGCAATTATTTCTCAAAATTAGGTTGTGGCAATTACGTGCTTGAAGTAACCAGATGAGTACAGTTGTTCGGTACTTTTGAGTTACGTCGGTGTAATAGAATGTTCCCAAAAATTTGGTAGGATTACAAAGAAACCATAAAACTCCAGACTTTGTACAATCCTTTTGTCTTTTCAATTAATATGATCCTTCTATACGAAGCTACTGCTTCCTCAAATACCCATAGGAATCAGAACAAAAATTTTTAACTGAAATGACTACAATTACACCTTATCTTTCGCTCTCAGCACGTGCTTTTTAACTGACCGACTGTTTTTCGCGTTCGCTAGAAATTTCTTAGAGTGAAGAAAAAAACCAAAATCGCACAAAAACTACATTCCACAAACCTCCATCCTTTGAGTTCAACGCAGATTTTTCAAAACTTAGACATAAACCCATCCCTCTTCCCCTTATTGTAGTTTGTCTCTCTCACTTAGTACAATTCTTGGGAAATAAAATAAATAAAATGCAAAAATCAAGATTTAACTATATGCAACCCATAAACCTTCATGTATCCGATGTTGTATACACACTTAGGGGCTCGGTCCCGTCATGAAAGTAGAATGAAATAAGAAATGTCAATCAATTCAATAGTAAACAAATTATTTAAAAATCTAATTAAAATGAATCCTGAGAATAAGTTAAAATTTAGTAATTTGACTATTTAATGTATTTGTGAAGAATGTATACTACGATGAGACTGTAAAAATATGAATCAGGAGAAAAACATTTTGAGGTTATACCGGCTTTTGTAAACAATGTTATTTTCAAAATATGCCTGTTTTTCAGAAATTTATTGCTAAAACTGGAAGGAAAATAATAATTTATGACTTTAAATGATATCTAGATCTCAGTAAGTAACTGTCTTTTCCTTTTTTTTTTTAAAATATATCTTATTTTAACATAATTCATTCTACTGTGCACGAGGCAGTTCCGAATAGATATTAAGTGCAATTTTTAACCGTTACATAATATCTCTTATGGTTTCCAAGTTTCCCATAAGGGACAACCAAAATGGGACACCCTGTATAGGTAACTAATTTTTTTTTCTTTTCATTTTTTTTTTCTTGATGATTTTGTTTTTTTTTTATTGTTCATAATTAAATTTTCAGACAAATAATTTTCCACTTTTTAAGTATTTTAAGTTATATCTAATTGATGACTTTTATGCTGACGATGACGTCCTGATAAGTTATTTCTTCGTGTTTCCTGCCTGAGAATATTTTTTAAAGTGTTTTTAGTGTTGCAAAATATTGGGTCCATATGACGAAATAGTTTTGTAATAATGTGTCTTTTTTATTAAAGACCCTTGATAAAGTAGCAATCCAGTTACGAAACGTTGAGATAAATACAATAGTGTTTTTTTAATTGCTATAAACTAAACTACAATATTAAACAATAAAAACACAAAAAACTTTTGTGTCGTAAAAAATAAATAATTATTAAGTTTAGATTAAATTTATCTATTATTCGGCGGTTTTTAATAGTTTTTTTAAGCAAAACCGGCGGAAAGCGGCATCTATCAATAAAATGAGTAAAAACCGCCGCGTTAATATATAAAACCGCGGGACGGCAGTTTTCTTATTATAATTTAGCAAAACCGCCGGCGGTCGTTTAGCTACTGCCATATTTTAATTGTTTATACCTATTTTTTGTTCGATATTTTTAGATGAATTCAAGTTCAGTTTTGGTACTAATGGGTTGCTTCTTGTACGCTACAGCATTACCGGAACCAAAACCAAAGTATCAATCAGATTTTAAAATTGCCCAACCAAACCTTCGTGTAAGGAGATTTTCGGAAAAATTTCATTACAATGGTAATATTGAAAATCTCAACAACCATCAACAACCCAAACCTACTTGGGAACTAAATGGAAATATTGCAAGAAGATGAACGTGGTGAAAATATAGGTCAACTTAGCTTGGATAAACATGGAAAAAGCTATGATGTTAGTGCGCAATGGAAACAAAATTTGGGAGAAAGAGGTCCACATGCTGATCGTACCTGGGTTGGCATTAATGGTCAATATAGATTTTAATTTAGTTTTTAGTTTTTATTTCTTATGTGTACAGGTCGTTTAAAAAATCAATATTTAAAGGACTGGTAAAATGACTTATAAGGCATCCAAGAAATCAATAAATAATGAACTTAGTAAGAAATCGATGGTTTTTGGCATAATGGCACATTAATAAAAACAATCACTATGTATGACATATGGCGATCGTTAATACTAAATCTGCCATTTCAGAAGAACTTAATGTTTTTATAAAGAATAACTTTTTTGGAAATATCAAAAATAATATTGTTTACAAGTATAGTTAAGTCTATCCGTGGATTTTAATACAAAACTTTTGGTTTAATGTTGGTCTTTGATTAATCAAATACCTCTTAAGTGCTGCACAACTAAAATCTAAATCTAAGAGTTTAATTTTCTTAAGGTGTGAGATTTGAAAATCCAATTCAAGGAGAAGATTTTAGTTAAATTTTAAGTGCCAGTATCTTGAAACACATCGGTTATTCTACTGAGGTCATTTAATAATTTTTTAGATAATTAAGGGTCATTCCATCAGCTCTTTCAGTATTATCGTTGACTTTCCGACACCCTGTACAGGGTGGCTCGAATTCGACGCTCATCATTGGGATTTCGGAAACCGTAAGAGATACAGGATCGGTTAAATGGAGGCAAAGTTGCGCAATTTGATGCTCAATAAAATGCCGTTTTGCGTTTTAAAAATTCCGAGTACTTTCGAAGATATTCGAAAAAAACCGGAATTTTCAATTTTGGTTTCTATTGTTTCCTGGCTATATTTGTTAAGATAACTCAAAATGAAAAACACGTTTTCATGGCCACTTTTTCTGCTCTATAATTCAGTGTGATTAAATATTGAGTCGGACGTTTCGGCTTCTGGCGACCATCATCAACTTAATTTTTTAAATACGGACCTAGGACCTGATATTTTTTCAATTTAATTAAATCCTTTCATCACTCTTAAAACACTATATATCGCCACTTTGATATTATCCGACGTTTCGTACAGCACAATTCCATCACCAGAATATTGCATATTTATTTAACCATAATACGGCCCTGAACTACATTTTTAGGTAAAAAGGTAAAAAAAAGAATAAACTTATTACATATTCATAATGTTTTATTGCAACTCATTGTTATCCAACAGCGGAAATTGCTTTATTAACAGAAACTAACCAGCAGGTACGAATTCAAGGGAGAACTTCATTTAATGTATGGATTGGTATGTGGAGGAACAAAATTATTGGACCTTTCGTTTACGAAGGGACCTTAACTTCCGAACGATATCTAAATTTGATTAGGAATGATGTCTTAGACGTCCTAGATAATCAACCTTTGGCAGTATTTCAAGAAATATGGTGGCAGCAAGACGGAGCTCCTGCCCACAATGGAAGGACAGTAGCTCAATTCATTTACCATATATTTCCTAATAAATGGTTTTGCAAGATGGCCCGCTAGGAGCCCAGATCTTAGTCCCCTAGATTATTTCCTTGGGGGATATCTTAAGAACCGTTTATTTAAAATGCACCTCACGACCTTTAAGTACTACGACAAAATTTGATAAGGGAAGTCGCTGCCATTCCTGCGAGAACAATTAATCGAGATGTATTAATAATACAAAGCAAAGCAAGAAAATGCATCGAGGCGGAAGGTTATCTCTTTGAACACTTAATAGTATAATAGTGATTAAATTATGTTTATTTTTAATATGGGCATCAAGATAGTATTACAAATTGTTTATGTAAGCTGATTTGTTGTCTACCTTTTTGTATCTTATGTCTAATATTCATGAAATTTTCGGTTAATAAAGTAATTTCCGCTGTTAGATATCAATGAGTTGCAATAAAAAGATTACGAATATGTAATAAGTTTATTCTTTTTTTTACCTTCTTACCTAAAAATGTAGTTCAGGGCCGTATTATGGTTAAATAAATATGCAATATTCTGGTGATGGAATTTTTGTACGAAACGTCGGCAAATATCAAAGTGACGATACATAGTGTTTTAAGAGTGATGAAAGGATTTACTTAAATTGAAAAAAATATCAGGTCCGTATTTAAAAAAATTAAGTTGATGATGGTCGCCAGAAGCCGAAACGTCAGATTCAATATTTAATCACACTGAATTATAGAGCAGAAAAAGTTGCCATGAAAACGTGTTTTCCATTTTGAGTTATCTTAACAAATATAGCCAGGAAACAATAGAAACCAAAATTGAAAATTCCGGTTTTTTTCGAATATCTTCGGAAGTACTCGGAATTTTTAAAAAGCAAAACGGCATTTTATTGAGCATCAAATTGCGCAACTTTGCCTCCATTTAACCGATTCTGTATCTCTTACGGTTTCCGAAATCCCAATGATGAGCGTCGAATTCGAGCCACCCTGTACATACAGGGATATTTTTAAGTTGATATATCTCTCTTAACACAGTACAGAATGCAAGAAAATAGGAACATTTTTTAAGTCAAATTATGTTCGAAAATGCTTCGTTTCCGAAATACAAGGTGTCAAAGTTTTAAGAAAAAATGCCTTTTTATGATAACTTTCTTACCACTTCAGATATGTCCAGAAAATTGGGTAGACTTCTTTTACCCACTACATTACATTTTTGCTGTTAAACTTAAAAAAATATACCAGTTACGTTCGTACAAGATTTATATTGAGTTTGTTTCAAGAAAAAAATAGTACGCCACTGCGTTTTCTTCGAATCAATATTATTTTAAAAATATTCGTTTACTTTGAAGTTAATTTGATCGCCTGTTATTTTTTCGTACAACAAACGGTTTTCGTTAAAAAAAAAAACGAAAGCCATTTGGATGCATGGCAAATCTCATCAAATCAGATACTTATGGTGTTTTGTATGTAAAGTTCGTTTTTAACTTTTATTAAAATTTTATAGAAACTGATTATTTTTTTATAATATAATAATAAATAAATTTAAATTGTTGACATTTTTTAACACAAATTGGACAAAAACGAATTTTACGTACAAAACACCATATTAGATTTTAGCGATTTTGCCATGCATCAAAATGGCTTTTATTTTTCAAAACGACAACCATTCGTCGTACGGAAAAATATCAAAAACCAAATTAATTCCAAAGTAAATGGAGATTTCAAAAATATGTTACATTTAAGAAAAAGCAGTGGCCTACTATGTTTTTCTTGAAAAAATTCAATACAAATATTATTCGAACGCCACTGGTAAAATATTAGAAAAAAAAATACAGCAAAAATGTAATGTAAAGGTTAAAGAAGTGTACCAAATTTTTGCACATATCTAGAGTGATAGAAAAGTTACTATTTTTTTTTCTTAAAACTTTAACACCTTTTTTTGAACATAATTTTATTTGAAAAATGTTCATTCCTTTTTGAATTCTAAACTCTGTTAAGAGGAATATATCAACTTGAAAATAAACCTATATAAAAAATGTTTTAATTTTTATATTTATATTTTTATTGTTATAACTTATAAACTAAAACCACAGAAATTTTGGATACTTGAAGTTACTGTTCTTTTACCAGCCAATAGTATTTGTTATTTTCATTAATAAATAATTAAAAATTAATAAACATTTATTTCCATTCCTTTTACCAATACCCAAAAGACTACTAATACTATTGACAATAATAATTTAGCAACTTTGGCAACGTCGCAATTGCAAATCGGCGCCCTCAACAGAAACTTTTCGAAACCTTTTGGAGGGACTCTTTGTTTGACCTACGGACAGTGCGGACGTGCGTAGAGGACTACAAAGTTCTTCCCGGAGTGGCGGTTAGAGGTGCCGTACGAACGTTTTTTACCTGCGGGGATCAAGGATAGATTCACGCTAAATTGGCGGCATCTTTCTTCTGGATCTAAGCGCTGTGAGCGAAGATTCCTATAAGCTGATGGTAGCCTGTTTGGTGGTGAACACGAGGTATTTCTCAAATGGCGGGAAATAGATGGGCGTGCCATGGGAACTGTCAGTAGTGAAAGTGAAGGTTATACGTAACACCAGTAGCAGGTCTTGGTTTGACAGCCGACAATTTATGCATTGCATCGATTGTAGAATTATTTTTGTTTTCTTTTTGGAATTTCTGGGAGCTACGAGCTCGATTATCCAGATTTTTCGCCGACGAAGCCCTGGAAAGCATAGTCCGGAAGGGGAGAGTGGTGGATTGGACCTGAAGGGACCAAAAGCAAGAAAAAAATAAGAGAGAGAGAGAAACCTTTTGGAGCATTATGACATTTATTTTTAAAATAGTGCCTAATTGTTGCTGGTAATACTCCATTTTTAAATATATTTTTTGATGTTTTATTGAATAAATGCAATAAGATACCAACTGGCCTTAATTATTTTAGTAGTTTTCATCGTGGATTTTAATCCAAATTTTTGCAATAAAGCAAAATGTACTTGGTGGCGTTACTATGAATTAAAGTTTG
Source organism: Listronotus bonariensis (assembly GCA_014170235.1). NCBI lineage: Eukaryota > Metazoa > Arthropoda > Insecta > Coleoptera > Curculionidae > Listronotus > Listronotus bonariensis. The sequence continues at coordinate 14,183 of JACEGR010002537.1, read as the reverse complement.
TGTTCTTACTTTCAAAAATAGGTTTAATTTACCAAAAACGTTATATCACTACACATAAAAGATTAAGGAAATTTCAGATGTCTCCTTTGACAAAACTTCATTTTTTATCAGTATAATACTGTAAATATTTTAAATTGCGTATCCCATAAAAATCTTTGAGGAGTAAGTCACCATCATTTTTTTTTCATTGGCAGCTCCAAATAAAGCAATACTTATCCCTTAATAGAGAATTATTGCAAGTTGCCTTATTAGGCTCGGGTATTATTTATGACCGGCCTTATTTAAATAGTGCCTGTACCCAAAATTTAGTGTTATTGAGAATTCAAATTAAAGAGTATAGTGTTGCAGTTCGGTAAAACAGCTGATAAAAATGGGTATCTAGATTCAATTTGGCGAAGAATATTTACATAAATTACCTGATTAGTTATTAAATTTCACGAAAAATATTAGGCATCATTGTCTGACAACCTAAATAACACAAAGCAGGATAATAGTCAGTGCTTCGAGAAACTTTATATATAGCCATAAAGCGTAAGTTCTTCGTTATTTAGACTTGAACTGCAGATAAACCAAAACTGACTTCGCACGTTTTGCTTCATTGCTGAATTTTACCTAAATCCGTGACGGCAACCACTTAAACGCTTAACACTAGTTATAGACTATTTTCTTATTTTTTATTACATTCATCCATTAAACTATAAAAATTCTTTAAAATATAAAATATTAACTGCAACAACAAAAGCAAAACTTGATTATGAAATGTCATTATGTTCTAAATTTGCAACTGCAACGTTGCCTAGTCGTTATACGAACATTTCCGAAGTTAAAGTTATTTCACTATACAATAATTCTCTAATAGCGCATCCTAGGAGGCTACATAGCGTCCCCGGGTAGGCAGCTGAAGGAGTTGTACGGGCGTTTCTGTGCTCTTGGGGATCGAACAAAGACTCACGCTAAATTGATAACATCTTTCTTCTGGAACTAAGCGCTTTAAGTGAAGATTCCTAAAAACCTGATGTTTTTATGTTAGCGGTGTGCACGTGTTTTCGTAACGGCCGAGAACGGTGGCGCCTTCTACTGGAAGCATCAGCAAGTGACAGTGAAGGTTATGCACAATAACAGTAGCAGTTTTTGTTGACAGCTATAATTTATGCATTGAATCGATTATTATTTCGTATCGAACCAAAGTAAATATTTAAATAGTTTGAACCGGAATTTCTGGGAGCGAAAAGCTCGACCATCCAGATTTTCCACGTACGAAGCCCTGAAAAGCATAGTTCGGAAGGGGAGAGCTGGTTAATCGTTTTGCAACGGGACCAACAGCAGAGAAAGCAAAACAAAAAGAAGTCTCAAACTTTCAACTATGTTTATTTCTGTGTCCCTATAGTGTTTGGACTATAAAACATGTTACATACCAGGAGTAAACGAATTTATTAAACTAGTCGCATATTTTTCACCTTCCAGTTACTTCCGGTTTAACCAGAAATGGCCTCAATTTTAAATTTTAAAATGGAAGGCATTGTATATTTTTATATTTTTAAAGTCTTATGTAAATTCTTAATCAAAATGTGACATTTTAAAAACTTTTTAAGTCTACTTGATTTTTTAGAGCCCTTTTAATATTGCATTTAGGTGGCCACGATTGGACGCAAATTAATCAAAGGACTACGGATGAGATCAGTAAACCGGGGTATACACGGTCATGCAAACCTGAAACGCACTTGCATGAAAGCAACTGTCAAATGAAGGTTTTGATACACACGATTCAGATGTACCTGTGCAGTTCAGCGTCAGTTTTGGCAGCTGGTGGTGTGATCAACTTGAACATAAGCGTAATTCAGCGAAAATATTTTTTTATTTTTGTCAACGTATTCATTACTTTTAACTTTCCAAAAGCATGGATAACCTTGGTACATATCTATAAAATCACGCAATACATCTTTCTGGCGCCAAAGAGCCATTTTGTTAACTCAAAACCAACAATATAACCCCGTAAACGACGTTCCTAAACTGAAACGTTAACTGACGTGTCCTACACATGCACAAGTTTGCACGACGCGCGCCACGAAAAATCAAACTCGGACATCGAGTCGCATGCCAAGCCAGATGTGGCAGTTTTTTAATACACACGGTCAAATTTGCGCGCAAGCTTTGGTTTTTTGACAGATGTGACAGTTTTGCATGACCGTGTTACCCCGGTTAAAACACAATCGCAAAGTTTTAGATACTAGTAAGAAGGATAGAAATAGAAAAAAGTTAGCAAATTAACATTTTTCGTGTCAATTGTTTTTCAAATGGCAACCCTTTTAGCCAAGCACTTTTCAAAAGAAGTTTTTTTTTAAATTCAATGATACTAATTTATTTGCGATCGGACTAAAAATAAAGTCATAAATAGAGGATATTGGCCATCTACACGCAATATTAAAAATGGTTTAAAAAAATTAATTAGACACAAAAACCTTTTAAAATGTTACATTTTTAGTTAGAATTGTCTTAGGAAACCAAGGGTGTTTCATTTATAAATTTTAAATTGGCTTTTTCGGTTAAACTAGAAGTAACCGAAAAATAAAAAAAATATGCAAAAACTTTTAGTCTTATTTTGATATATCTTATTGTATTGTATTATAGTAAATGGGGTCGTTCGGCTTAAGCTGGCCCTTCTCCCACTTCGACCTAAAAGATCTTCTGTGGATACCCTACATTAGTTAATCCCCTTGATTTCTAAAACTTTTTGCGAAGCTGGAAATATTTCGGTGGGCGAGCCTTTTTATATCTTCTGGAGTCAAGAAAACTCCTTCCAAATATTTTAGTCTCTGGCCTGGTAATTCCGTACATTGGCACAGTATAGGTTTCTCTCGATTGATCACAAAACCTACAGAAATCGTTGTCGGTCTTTCCCATCTTGTTAAGGTGATACCTCAGAGGGTCGTGACCCGTCAGGAAGTTAGTAACTATCCTGGGTTCGTTCTTTTGAAGCTCTAACAGCTTTTTAGTGTATTTAGGCGATTGAGAGATAAATCTCTTCGCCTGTCTTTGTCCTGGAGCGTTATTCCAGTGAGTCTCTTTTGCCTCTGTTCCCATTCTCCGAGTTCTTCCCTTAAGTGACCTCTCGTTATGTCGCAGAATGGTTCCGGTCCGTAAAACAGGGCCTGTGCACCAACTTTGGCTACTTGGTCAGCAATCTCGTTGCCTTCCACTCCTTCATATCCTGGCACCCACATTAGAGTTAGTCTGTTGTTTGTAGCCAGTTGATTAAGTGATTGTCGGCACTCCCAGGCATCAAGCTTTGAGTGAAAGCAGCATAAAGCTAATGCCTTTAAGGCTGCCTGGCTATTCGATAGAATATAGAAATTTGTTCCCCGTAGGCCCTTTTGGCGCATTCGGTTGCGCAGATATCTATAGCGTACATGTCAGCTTGAAAGATGGTGGAAGATTTTTCTTGAGATTTTTGCAACCTTACATCTTGGTTCGTAGACTCTTGCCCCCACTCCTTCATCCATCTTGGATCCGTCTGTATACCAGACCCGCGAGCCACGTTCCAGCTGTGATATTTTTTTCCTTATAGTCATAGGCGCAATTTGTGGGGGTCTAGGGGGCTTACCAACCCCGAAAAGGAAATTAGACAAAATTAGCTCCCCCAAAATTCCCAGTATCCAAGCCGAAACTTGCGCCTATGCTTATAGTTTGGCAGCTGTGTATTGCCACTTCAAAAGGGCGTCGAAAAGCACGCATCACTGGTATTGTGTTGTGTGTTTGGTTAGAGCCTGAGTTTGGATACTTTCCAGTAGGTACAAAATCTCATTAAGTTGGTTCACTGGTATACTGCTTGCTTGACATTAAAAAAAAAACTAAATTAGGTGTTTATATTAGGTTATTACCGGCACTTAATAATAAATAAATTCATGAAACATTTAAAATTTTGACATAACTTTTGGGAGTTGACTTTTGACTCAACATTTAAACAACTAAGTACCCTTTATTTTAAACAAGGAATTAACGGCTTACATTTTCTACTCTAGGAGTTATAGCTTGTCTGATTTAAAACCGGACATAGTCCCAAAATACGTCTAGCGGTTTTTTTTTACAGTGTATACTGCCTCGTCACATTGTCCGTGACATTTTTCAGTAGTTATGGCTTCATGGTCAGGGTTCCACTCATTTAAATATCGAGAAAACAGCTGACCGATTAGGTACATGTGGAAAACTATTCTCGACTCGAATTAGTTGTAAAATTATAAAACTTTCGAACAAAACAAACCGTAGTAAAAATACGTTTAATGGGCAGTTTATATTTATGATTTTGTGTATGATGCAACAATAAAAGTTGCTTTTTAAGTTATTTTTTTATTATTATGTGAAGAAGGTAAGTGATAATATACAGTGTGTTCACGGAAGGACTTAACTATACTTACTGTCGTAACTGTCTTATATTATACCGGGTATTTAAAAATAGTTAAAATATTATTTTAAAAATTGAAAAAAATAAAAAAATATATTTTTGAATTCATGAATAATTGACATTATTTTTTATATGCATACAATATCAAATAAAGTTAAAGGGTATATACGTGATAACACATAAAGTAACGATTAAAAAAATAAAGTTTATAGTTTTATTATTTTTTTACGCTTTTAAAATAAGTATTTTTAAAAAATATTCATACCCGATATTTTTATTTTCAAAAATACCATTTTTAAAATTTTGAGTATTTCTGTATATGAAGGGGTGATTCTTTTGCCGCTTTTATTCTAAAAAATATTTATTTTTAACTTGATTGAAAAAAAATACACTGAATTGTATCCGCAGTTGGTTTCTTGTGAAACATTTTTTAAATATTAATACTAAATAGAAAAAATTGCTTTTTAATGTTTCAATAATTATTAGAGCATTACTCTACAATTGTTTCGCCTTTCTAGGGCTTCATCAAGAGTACTTCGTATACTAAATTTAAAAAAGAGAAATATTTACAAACAGAACCATTTAACACGTTTTTCCCAAAAAGGTCTATAAAATATTATTAGGGTTTTATTATGCGGCCCAGATGTGGTAATAAATTTATTTATAATTGGCATATCTGCGAAATTTATTTGATCATTGGTAGAAAGAGTTGTATTGTCTATAAGTGATTTTTTAATTTCTAGTTGTTCATATAAATTTAATTTTTTACCTTTGTTTTCTCTATGGAGTAGTTTAACATTATTAAGATCTATAAAGTGGTTTTGTTCTATACAATGTGTTGAAATGCCTGTGTTTTTTAAACCATTTAAAATTGATGTTTTGTGTTCTTTTATTCTGTTTTTTATGCTCCTTCCACTTTGACCAATATATTCCGCATTACAGTCTGCGCAATTAACTTTATAAACCCCTGACATATCTAATTTTTCTGTTTTGTCTTTATTGTTAACTAATAATCTACCTAGGTTACTCTTATTTACAGACACAGTTTTACAGCCCAACTTATCTAGCCTATTGGATACATTATTGCTGATGTTTGGTATATAATTGATAAACTTAAAATTATTGTTTTTAGATTCTGTAATACTATAAAACTCTTTAGCAATTAACTTTTGTTTTTCTTTGTTAACAATTTATCAATAAATGATTCTTTATATCCGTTGTTTCTTGCTATTTGTTTAATAATGCAGAGTTCTTTGTTAAAATTAAATAAATTTAAAAAAAATGTTTTTTGTAACATTAACCTTAATTTTCTCAAGATCAACCATAACCAATGGAAAAAAAAATTTACACTTGTGGTTACTTTCTTACGCTTTTGACACAAAGAGCGTCATGACATGATGAAACTTTTTGCCAAATTTTGGTCATATCAGTTTGAAAATATTTGGCGTAATTAGTTTAAAATTAAATTTTGTTTATAAAAATAAACAAATTAAACTAAGTAGAGTCCAGTATGGGACCAAATATTTAGTGCATTTAAATTAAAGCGACCCGACGAAATGCCCATCCCGGTTTTCAGATCTGAGCCCTTTAGATTTTTTTTCGTGAAGTCGGCGTAAATAGAAAATATACCAGCCTCAATTTGTAGAAAAATTAATATCCCTTAAAAGTATAACTACAACCCTTTGCCATTTATACTTTTTGACGTTTGTATTGATAAAGGAAGGGGATAACCCTAAAGAAGTAAATTTTGACTCATATATTTCTTCTAAAATTTAAAATTGACGTATTTTAAAAATTTAATCCGTTATAAGTATACAATTAACGAAAATATGCGGGATAGCTTGAAATTGATATAAATTTGGAATAAATGGAAAATTTACTGTATTTTAATTTTCTACATATACCAAAATACGTTGAATTTTAAAAATAAATTTTAAAATTTATATTTAAACAAAGTTTCTTTATATTATATACTATAAATTTTTATGTTTTACCTATGTACTTTAAAGAAATTTAATTGGTAAAATATAAATAAAAATAATTTTGATATATTAAAAATTGCCTCTTTTCGAGTACTCGAATCAATTTTAAAAATGTTCACTTAAAATCTGAAAGACAGTCAATGTTTTTATAATATTATAAATATTGTGTTCATACCTTTAAATAATTAGTGACTACGCTAAAATAACTAAAAATTAAGAAAGATCATAGGTTTATACAGGGTCCCTTAAATTAAATGTGAAAAAGTTGAAAGGTGATTCCTTGTTTAAAATAAAGGATATTTTGTTATATACATGTTTCACGGTCCAAACATGGCGAAAAACTAGCAATATTACCAGGACCGTATTAAGTAACAGATGCCAGCAAGATTATTTTTCTTAAATAAATTATTTTTACCACCGACACGTAATGATTTACGTTTAATTTTTTATTTAAAGTCAAGAGACACATAAATCAGGCTATACCAAATTATTTATTTCAAATCCAATGCGTAAGTTTCCGTTTTAGTTTTTTTAAATAAATTTTTTACTGTTTTTTTTATAATTTTAAATTTGTTTAATAATGATAGGGGGTATTATTTAACCCCTTTTACATCGTCTAAAAAAATGCAAAAATATGCGGTAAATGTGTTTTCATACTAGTAAAATTTTTATTAAATTTTAATTGAAATATTCTTAACTTGAACTAATAAATAAATGATAATATAGAGAATTTTTGACTTTAATATAATATTGTTTTGATGATGTTGCCATCCTGAATAAAAAAAAATTAAACCAACTACTACGATATTTATATTTTTAGTACATATTTTAAAAAATTAGTTAGTTGTAATAGGAAAATCGTGTGACACAAACTAAAAATAAATAAACAATTTGGACGCCAAATTATCTGAAATAAAATTTGCCACTATGATTTGTGTTTATGCAAAAATACGTACACACATTTTATTTTTACTCACCATATACAGACTGTCTACGGAAGGGTTTTACAAGAGGACATATAAATAAAAAAATATTTTTCGGGAGAAAGTTATTTTTGATAAAAGTAACAGTAAGCAAAAACTTTAAAAACATTATTTTTCACTAAGAGTAAACTACCGTTATTTTTCAGTTTTAGGCAAAATATGCTACAACCTTTTTTGGTTTAATCTGCAAAATTGCATTATTTAACATAATCTAACTACCAAGTAATAAGTTTAAGAATGCTAAGGGTTGTAAGGATGCTATTCCCAGACATGAAAACAATATACGGTACGTTAGTATTTAGGCTTTCAGCCTTCGTGGATTGTCCAAAGATAAAAAAAAGGACAAATTTTGAATACATACAAAGTAGACAGATTAGAAGGGAAAAAATGTTTATTTTCTTAGCAGAATTTCGCCGCTCGGAATAAGTGCCTGTTAAAAGACTTTTTTAAAGATTTGTTAAAGAAACATTAAATTTGACAATATTTTTGACTTATACCAATACAATATCCAATTAAGATTCTATTAAAGCGCAATCTGCGTCGTCCTGCATTTGCTTTCCAAATCACGCTTAAATATTGTTTTAAGAAACAATATTTAATTGTACAAAGCAACGCCCTCACTTGCTACTCAACACTGTTATCAACAATGTTATCTAAGATGTTTTTAAAATTTAATAAGAAAGAAAAAAGTTATTTGTTTTTTCAACATGTATCAGCAACAAGTTTTGGTAACATGTTACTAAGTGAGGACACAGCTTAACAATCCGACACCAGAAAATGTAAAAATTGACAGAATAAGTTATAGCGTCGCTTTCACATATGGGGCGGTATGAACATGGGGTTTATAAGGGTTATAAAGACCGTTTCATTCCTGGCCAAGGCACTATAGTAGCTATTTATGTATCAAGGGCGTTACTAGGACTATAATGCCCTGAAGGTCGAAATAACCCGAGGGCCTCTGGCCCGAGGGCTAGATTTCGACCTGATGGGCATTATAGTCCAGTAAAGCCCGTGGTGCATACAATGCTTTATGTTTTACCCAAAAAGAGTTTTTCAATGACTAATTACATTATTTATTCGCAATATAAAAATAAGTTGCACCTGTACCTGTATACGTAAGTAGATAATGACTGGTGTTAAGTTTGACTTTGATGATCAGTTAGTCAGTTGGCATTTTTATTTAACGATTTGCTCAAAATGGAAAAAATTCCACAAAATATAAGAGAAAAGGCCATAAAAGCGACCGGAAATCTTTTGCCAGTTAAATCAAGGCAACAGTATGATCGGGAGTATGGCATATTTGGTATTTGGAAAGATGCGAACGCAATTCTTCAAATAACCGAAACCGTTTTAATGGCATATTTTCAGGAACTGGTAAGTTATTGATTTTATTTTAATACATATGTTTAACAAACTTTATTATTTTTAGTCGGAAAATACAGTCCGAACTCTCTCTGGACCAAGTATTCCACCCTAAGGTCTACGTTGATGGTCTATGAAAATATAGATATTTCGCAATACCATCGTCTCATATATTTTTTAAAAGTTAAGTCGAAAGGATACGTCCCGAAGAAGTCTAAAGTTTTGGAAGGAGAACAAATATTAAAATTTATTAAGAAGGCTCCTGATGATATCTACTTGGTACACAAAGTCATATTGGCAATGGGTGTTTTTGGAGGTTTAAGACGAGATGAGTTGGTCAAAATGACTATTGATGACAATGAAGATAGAGAAACAGTCTTGGTTATAAAGGTACCAGAAACTAAAACCTCAACTTCAAAAAGTTTTACTATCATTGAAGAAGATTTAGGCGCTTTAAATTTAATAAAAAGTACACAACATTAAGACCAGCTGGAATAAAGGAGCGAAGATTCTTTCTTACCTATAGAAAGGGTCGATGTACAGTACAACCCATTGGAAAAAATACCATAGGAAGCGTCCCAACATTGATCGCAAAATTTATAAAATTGGATAATGCAGAAGCTTACACCGGCCACTTTTTGCGTCGCACATCGTCAACTTTACTTGTTGAGGCAGGTGCTTCGTTTGAAACGCTAAAACAACATGGGAAATGGAAAAGCTCTTCAGTAGCTGAAGGATATATAGAAAAAGTATTTCATCCAAAAACAAAGTAGCCAAAATGATTGCCAATTCAGTTAATTCCGAGGTTAGCTACATTTTCCGGGACATTTCAAAATTGTAATTTTTATTTTGGAAATAAAGTTTAATTTTTAGTATTGTTTAAAGAAAAATTATTTTTTGTATAAACTTGATCTTTATTGTGAGAGAAATAAAATTGGATAAGCAATAAAATTTCCATATTAGCGCATTAGGGCATTATAAGCGGGCATTATCATAATGCCCGCTTATAATGCCCTAGGTGTGATAGCAGGTATTATTGCTACCATAACATATTCCGTTTCTAAGGTATTACAGATCAATAATAGATGGGTAAAACATAAAAGCATAAAGAGTGGCTCATCTACAATACCTGAGATACGTCGATTAGAAAGAAAACTTAAGAGCTAAGAAAGACTTTTAAAAATGTATATTTCTAATTTGATCCAAAGAAATTGATAAAAATTTATATTATAAGTTATTTTTATTTTCCAGTAAGTTAATTAGATTAAAAAAACCAAATGCTCTATAAAATTATATGTATGTATATATTAACGATATTGATATTTGCAATTAATTTTTATTAACGGTAGACTTGCAGACATGTGATTTATTTAAAAGACATTTGATCCAAATAAAAACTAATTGTTTAATAAGTATTTTTATTAACCTTGAAGATATTGAAAACACTTTTGTTATACATTTTAATATTATTTAGACTTAGTTATGAATAAATAAAGCAAAGCACTAGAAATTAAACAACATACACTCCTGGACAACAAACTCATACAAACAAAATTTTATTTAAATTCAATCTTAAATAACTTTTTAGTTTTTTGACCGATTTCAATTAACTTTTGGTCCAGTTGCAGCTTCTTTCCTTTAGGATTGGGAATCTACAGAGCACTCTAAAAAACATGGTGACTTGTGATTTATACACCGAGCCAGCTTAATGGATTCAATTGATTTTCAGTCTAATCTCTACCTACTTGTGTTAAACACTAGTAGGTAGAGATAAGACTAAGACGCCTAAACATTTCCTGATAGGATGACGCATCAATCTAGCTTAGAATAAGTGTTTGTTTAATGTAAACTCAAACAATTTATTTATATTAATTTATTAAACGTTTCTTTTAGGGTTTCTTAGAATAAACGTTGTTTATTTTTTAACTATCTATGGCAAAATGGACCCTTCGGGGTAAGTATAACCAGTATTGATTAAAAGTCGACAATTTTTTGTGTCATAATGTTTTTAAAATGTTTAGAATGGTAATTACTATCAAAATATTTTAAAAGGTAATTTTTAACTTCTCTCCGAAAATGTCCCGAAAAGATTTTGATACACAAGGCACTGGCGTGGAGATTTTTAATTAATATCTAGAACTGGGACATGACACCCACACCAAATTTATACCAGATGCTAATGGCCTAAATACCAGACGCTAATGGCCTAACTTTGGTGAAAACAATTTTAATATAAATATTTGCAAAAAATTTGGTTTAAGGAATTGCCCTCCCTCACCTAGAAAAATTCCGACTTTTGAATGCAAATCCTTTGTTTTATTTTTTTGGAATTTTAATCAAATTTTGTCGACAAATCCCAAATTATGCTAAAATATCTACATACAGGGTGTTCATTTAAAAACTTTCCACTTAAGATTTAAAACGAGACAGATTTAAGAAATCGCCGAAACACGTCAAGATATTTATTGAGAGGGAACGTTTTCTAACAAAAATTGGACGCGCCTTTAACCCCTTAACCACCAGGGCCACCACTCCAAAATTCTTAAATGAGAAGGCGGGTCGAGTGATACATCATTTTAAAGCTCCTGACGAGTACTTTATAACCCCAGAATATGAAGTCAATATCTTCACCTATTAAAAATGGTGGTACTTTAAAAATGACCTAAATACCTGATTTGGATGGCCATATTTCCGAAACTAATAAAGTTAGATGTACCTAATGTGGTGTTTTCTTAAAGCTCTTTTAAAGGTCTTTTTAATGGTGATACTGGTGGTAATATACAGGGTAGAAGAAAAAGTACATATTTTTTTATTTAAGAACCCTGTATATTATTTTACCATTAAAAAGATCTTTTAAATGAGCTTTAAGAAAATACCACATTAAGTACATCTAACTTTATTAGTTTCGGAAATATGACCATCCAAATCAGGTATTTAGGTAATTTTTAAAGTACCGCCATTTTGTAATAGGTAAAGATATTGACTTCATATTCTAGGGTTATAAAGTACTCGTCAGGAGCTTTAAAATGATGTATCACTCGACCCGCCTTCTCATTTAAGAATTTTGGGGTGGTGGCCCTGGTGGTTACGGGGTTAAAGGGGCGCCGTCCAATTTTTTGTAAAAACGTTCCCCCTCAATAAATATCTTGACGTGTTTCGGCGATTTTCTCAAATCTGTCTCGTTTCGAAGATAACTTGAGTGGAAAGTTTTCAAATGAACACCCTGTATATTTTTTTGATAATTAGTAATTAGAGGCAGAAATATAAATTAAAAGCTATACTGCAAGGAGGGGATAACTGCAAAAATTTTGAAAAATTAAGTTATTCTCATCCATCCATTGCCAAAGAATATTGTCAAAATAATTTATTATTTGTTTGGCCTAACTTTACTACCAAAATAAAATGGAACTTTATTATAGAAACTTTTTTTTATCTCTCTTAAAAAATATACATAGTGATACCTAACCCGCTCTTGCCAGGTCTTTAATTATTAATTTTAAAATAATATGCATTTTATCCATTTATAAAATTTATAAAATATTATTTTTTTGATGATCAATCACAATAAAATAGTTTAACTTTATTTTTAGATTTGAACATCTAGAACAAATTGCAAGGGAAGAGCAAGAAAGACAAAATGAAAAAAATCCGAAATTATGGTTAGTCTCAGATCGATAACACAATATGAGAAAAGATCACTAAAAACGTTATGGCCTCAAGTAAGTAAAATAAGGTAACATTTTTAAAATAAACCCTAAATTTTTTTTTCTAATCCAAGCTTTCGTTGAGGAAAGATAATTTTAGGTATAAAATGATAAGTATTTTGAAAACATTTAATACTTTTGTAACAATAATAAAGTCATTTAACATCCTAACCTAAATTATTTTTCTAAATGGTATTTTGTTTAAAAATGAAAAATAGAGGGTGTTTACTCTTGGAAAAAAATTATGTGGTTGTTAAGTTTTTGCAAACTCTGTATACAAAATCACATTATTTCTTCGTGAATCATTTTTTTCAACCAAACATTTTTATAAAAAATAATTTTTTCTGGAAAATTAATTTTTTTATCGATTCTCTATAAACCTCTTGTAAAACCTCATCTGTGGACAGCCTGTATAAAATATTTGTTTTTTTTAAGAACCTTTATAATTTTAGTAGCCCAAAAAGAGGTTGCTTTTCAGGACATATGTTTATAGAAAAAGAAGTCCCATTTGACTTCAAAAATATACCCTTAAAATATGTTTTGTGAATTTTAATACACCCTGCCCTGTATACCTAATATACAGGGTGATTTAAAAATCGATCACGAAACTTAAGGGGGTGATTCTACTTGACAAATTAAGGGTAAAGCTTTATATAATTTTTTTTCAAAATGTCATTCGTTTTTCGAGTTACTAGCCGTCAATGTTCAATTTTTATTTTGGTTTTTTTCGTCATATTGCATTTATTTTTTAACCAATCCACTTGATATTTAGCACACAAATCGAGCTTGCAGATTCTAAAATTTTAAGACAAAAGTACATTTTTAAATACCGCCAGAGGGCACTTTAGCTAAAACTTAAAATTTATTTACATCATAACTTTTTATTTTGACAGATATCGCAAAGCTGGGGGCGCCATTTTATAGACAATCAAAAAATAAGGTACTCTTTATTTAAGTCGATAAACCTCACCGTTTTGGCACCAATAGACATCAAAGTTTTCATCAATTTTAATCAAATTACCTCCACATACATAGGGTGTCCAGTAACTCAACCGACAAACTTTACGTAGGCGATTCTACAACAGAAAATAAGAAAACAACTTTATATAAACATATGCCCTAAACGTCTTAGTTTTGAACTACAAAATGTTAAAAATAAAAAAAAATGTTTTTATATTTAACACACTGTAGTTCAAAAACTAAGACGTTTAGGACATATGTTTATATAAAGTTTTTTCTTATTTTCTGTTGTAGAATCGCCCGTAAAGTTTGTTGGTTGATTACTGGACACCCTATATGTATGTAGGTAACTTGATTGAAATTGATGAAAAATGTGATGTTTATTGAGTGCCTAAACAGTGAGGTTTATCGACATTTAATAAGAGTACCTTATTTTACAGTTTTTGATTGTCTATGAGGGCGGCCCCAGCTTGCGATATCTGTAAAAGTAAAAGTTATGATGTAAATAAATTTTAAGTTTTAGCTAAAGTGCCCTCGAGCGATAGTTAAAAAAGTACTTTTGTCTTAAAATTTTAGAATCTGCAAAGCTCGATTTGTGTGCCAAATATCAACTGGATTAGTTAAAAAATAAATGCAATATGGCGAAAAAACCAAAATAAAAATTGAACTTTAACGGCTTGTAACTCGAAAACAGATGACTATTGTAAACAAAAATTATATGAAGCTCTACTCTTATTTTTGTCAAATAGAACTCACCCCCTTAAGTTTCGTGATCGATTTTTGAATCACCCTG
>JACEGR010002536.1:0-126302 GCA_014170235.1 Listronotus bonariensis | reverse complement strand
CAGAGTTATACTGTTGTATGTCACATTTTTGGAAAAATTGGGATTATCATTGTAACACAAATGTATGTGCATAAACTAAGGATTCCTAAAGTTACGATGTTGTATATGCTTAAATATAAGATAGGCAATCATAAATATATTGTTGCACGACAGGAAAAATTAACTTAAGAGTTTCAAAGTGATATGTGTCACATACAATTCTGTAATTTTTATATTTTGTACATTTAGAGTAACAGTATTGTATGTGACACATACAATTTTGTAACTAAATTTAACACTTTTGATAGTTCGCGCATACAATTATTTTGCATATTTAAGTGTGCTCGACATAATTAGATGAGTACTTCTGGCTATTACTTATTAATTTATTCCTAGAGATTTAAGTGTGAAGTATTGCTTTTTTTTGTGGCAGTGGTGGTTACCTATGTTTTGTGCATCTGGAAATTATAAGGTTTGTTATAGATCCTTTTATTATCTTTAAAACGATTAGAAACAAAAAGTGAGGTTAGATATGGAACAAAATTTACATGATTTTAGGTTGCAATAAAGAAATAGATACTCTTCACACGATGAATATAGCAAATGATTCCGACTCAGAAAATGAGACGCTGGAGTCTATACGGTAGGATTTTAATTTTAATTTTCAATTAAACGCGAAAATAACAATAAAGGGCAATATTGGAAAAATCAATACTACTGGTAAATACAGAATTACATTTTTATTTTCATTTTGTAGGCAAAAAATTCTTCAAAGAAATAAACTAGGTGCAATTGTTTGTTTTAAAACACAACATGGAATGCGGAAGAAGTTAAAGATAACAAATAGGTTGGTTTTTAATGTTTACAATAATTTATATATACGTATCTTTATTATACGCCTATTTTTTTAGTGACCAAAACATGGTACCGGACGCTGATTTTATCGACTGTGGAGGATATGATTCGGATAAAGATCCAGAATATCAACCGCAGGCATCAACATCTTCTGGCAGACAGTCCAACTTAAAATTAAATATTTTTCGTAAACATATTACAGCCGACTCTGAACTAGCAGAAAAAGTCTTTGAAAACGTAGTAAAGCAAACTGAGACAAAAACAAAGAAAAGGACACGCAAAAGACAAAGAAACACAGATACTTGGAAATGCAATAAAAGAAAAAAGGCTCACGAAGCAGGGCAAGAATATTTATCTGTAAGAAATAAGTTAGTACCTGCCAAGCAAATAAAGTCCACTAAAAACTGCCAAAGTAGATGTCTTTATAAATGTGAACAGAGTATTAGCCAAGGTGAACGAAATAATATTTTTAAGAGATTTTATGGACTTAATACTGATGCTAAACGATTATTCATTCTAAATACAACAAAACAGTTTTTGGTTGAAAGACACAGAAAAATAAAAATAATGACAACAGCAGGAGGAAGCAAACTTTTCATTATTATTTTGAAATCGGCAACCGGCAAATTCAGGTATGCAAATCTTTTACTTGGGCACATTAGCAATCAGTCAAACACCTGTGTACACAGCCCATTTAAAAAAGATGAAATTTTAACGAACGTTCCAAACAAATCACTTCAAGGAAAACATACCAAACATAAGATCCCAGAAGAAGATGTTAACTTTGTGAAATCACATATTGAATCGTTTCCGACCGTCGAATCGCATTATTGTAGGGCGTTAACTGAAAGACTTTACCTAGATTCATCTTTAAGTATTAAAAGATGTATGAGCTTTACGCTGAGTTGTGTTCTTCCTCTCAGAGACAGCCAGTAAAGGAGTCTTTTTATCGTGATATCTTCTGCAGCGAATACAATCTTCATTTCCACGTCCCTAAAAAGGATAGATGTGATTTCTGTGAAGAAATAAAAATAATAAGTCAAGAAGGTGAGTTAGAAGGAAAGAAAAAAGAAGATTTTCTGAAGCATTCATCAGAGAAGAAAGCATGTCGCGAAGAAAAAATCAAGACCGAACAAATGATAGGCCCTACTTGGTTTTCGATCTACAGAATGTGCTTTCGTGTCCGCATGCAGAAGTAAGCAATTTTTTTACAAAAGTAAACTCAATGTTTATAATCTAACTGCTATTTTTTCCAAAACAAAACAAGTTTATTGTTCTCTTTGGAACGAGGCTATCATGGGACGAAGTGGGAATGACATAGCAAGTGCCATGATTAAAATATTGGAAGCCGTTTTTATAGACAATCCGGGCATGACATCCCTTATATTATGGAGTGACAGCTGCGTACCGCAAAACCGTAATTCAGTTATGTCAGTAGCAATAGCTCATTTTATAAAAGAACATCCGAATATTGAGTCAATTACCATGAAATTTTCAACCCCAGGTCACTCGTGTAATCAAGAGATAGACGCAGTTCATAGTTGCATCGAAAGAGTACTTAAGAAAACAGAATATTATTCTCCCGTATCACTTTTACGATTGCTCTTGAAAGTCAATATGAAAAAGCCCTATAAAATTATGCAGCTTAAGAAAAAAGACTTCAAGGATTTTAAGTCCAGTACTGCTCTATTCAACTACAAAGCAGTACCTTTTAGCCAAGTTACAGCTTTGAGGTATTCAAAATCTACTTTTCAAGTAGAGTATAAAATAAGTCATTCAAGCAGTGATTGGCGTACAGTTTCCATCCGTGACTATAGACTTACAAGATCATCAGATTCCTTAAAAATGTATTTTTAATTCGTGCTCTTCCAGCTGCGAATCCTCTTCCGCAAAATAAGGTTCAAGCACTTAAAAGTATGTATAAGTGGATGCCAGAAGTAGATAGAGCATATTATTCCGCCATACTACCTTAATATGATGTTACAAATTTTACATATTTCTTTGTTTACCAATTTTTACAAAGTTTGCTCTTACTTACCTTTCTTTAGAATAAAACATTTTTTTCCTTTTAAGTACTTTAACGCGCAAAGTTGTATATTTTATAAATAAAAATTTCATAAAAGTTACAAAATAGTATGTTTTTTTTTAGTTGACAGAAAAATAGAAAAAAACATTTTTTAACAATTAACTTTAGGATTATAGCATCATTTCACCGTAAGTTACTATAGCCACAGTTTCAAATATGTGTATTTATATTTAGTGAGGTAACTCACAACCGTATTTTTATAAGAGGTGATTCGGAACAATAACATCTGATAATTGCATTTTGGATTTTAAAGCAAGCAGAACTTTTATAAAGACTAATTTTTTTCGTAAAATAAATAATAAAAAAGTTTTTCATATCGTCGTTGATATTGCAATATGTCTTATGTTAAAAAATTCGTTTTTGGGTTATTAGCATATAACTAAAATTGGCCGGACTAACGTTCTACGAGAGGTCGAAAAATATTTTTAAGTGATTAAAGTGATGCATCAACATATATTTTTGCTAAAATAAATAAAGATGTATTTTTGTCATGACAGAAAATAAAAGGTTTTGTTGCATTCCAAAAATGTAAATATTTTGATATACTAGCTTTTGCAGTACCAAACTTAAGTTGACACGCTGTATATGTCATATTGTTTTTTCTGTTTAACGATTCTGCAAATGCTTTAAATTTACTTTTTTTTATCTGTTTTAGTTCCTTTCTGGTACTAGGTTGGCACCCCACCAATTATTGGCACCTACGAATGTTTTTTAATTTTTTAGATAAGAGTACGGACTTAATAAAAAATAAGGTATTTTTTGCATAGTGCCAACATTCTATTGCGTAGATCCGGAAACCTGTTTCAGATGGATTTAGTAATGGCGGAAATATTGATGTATTAAGTGTCGTGTACTCCTGCTGTAGGCAATTCTTATAAGATTTTACTAAGAGCTGCCTAAATTAAACTGTCTGGTTAAAGGTTAGTTATGGAAAATTTTATTTTATTTGACCATGTTTTTGTTTAAGGTATGTATAAATAGTACTAATTTATGTTTCTAATAGACAAAACTTTAATGCACTGTTCCTAATATTGGAACCTCATGCCAATGAGATAATTGGCAAGAAAATAAGGGAATCTTATATTGGCAACCAGATTATATATTATTAATTTTTTTAATAAAACACTTTTTAAACAAATTTTTAAATTTAGTTTGGTTTGGCATTTAATATATATATATATATATATATATATATATATATATATATATATATATATATATATATATATATATGTATATATATATATATATATATACACATTATTATTTAACACCAGAACCAGTAAAAATTATTCTAATCCGTTATTTATTAAACAATGTCAACTTTTTCGTGATTTTTTTATAAACATTGGGTTGGACGGCTAAAGATTTTTAACTTTTAAAATACTTTTTTTTTGTATTATATTTTAGATGCCAAATTTAAAAAAGATAATAAGTACCTTAAAAATACACCGAAGACGACGTTCAAAACGCATTGGAAGCCATAAAATCGGAAGTTCCTAGGAATAGTGCCTTAAAAATTTTTGGGGTGCCTAGGGCCACTTTGCAATTCCGACTTGGTCCAATTTTGAAAAAACTGATCTTGGAAGAAGCCCTTGTTTAACAAGGGAAGAAGAAAATTTTATTCTTTCATGGATAATAGAAAAACATAAGAAAGAATTTCCTTTAAGAAAAGTAGAAGTTCAACTCTCTCTGTTTAATCTATTTTGGATGTAACTAAACGGAAAAACCCATTTAAGGATAATATGCCTGGTGATCATTGGTACCATTTATTTCTTAAAAAGGATCCACAATTAACGCAACGAGTTCCTGAAGGAGTTATATCAGCTTCAGCAAATGTTTCGGAAAAAAGATATTCGGAAATGGTTTGCTGAAATCCAAAAATCTTTAAAAGAAAAAGAATACTTTCTAATTCTAAAAGACCCTTTGCGAGTTTTTAATGAAGACGAAACTTGTTTTTTATTTTGTCCCAAAAAAAGGAAAAATTATAACACCTTTGGGCACGAAAAATGCATACAAAGTTAATTTAGAAGATGCTAAAGAAAATCCAACTTTAATGTTTACATTTTTAGCTGCTGGCGATATAGTTCCTCCACTTATAACTTTTCCCAATAAACGACTTAATAAGTCCATCAAAGAGAGTATACCCAGCGAATGGAATTTTGGTCCGAGTGACAACGGGTGGATGAAATCAAAGGTTGTTATTCAATATATGGAAAACACTTTACACTTGTACGTGAAAAAAAAGCACAATATTTCCTGTCATTCTTTTTTAGATGGACATAGTTCCCATTGCACTTAGGTACCAACTTTCCCAGATATGTACAGTGCGTCCAACCTAACTTGTCCACATTTTAAATGCCTATAAATTTTTTATTTCTTAACTCAAAAAATTATCCAAAAACCAAATTGTTCAGTAAATTATCAAGTTTTTTCTATTATCCAGATTACACAAAACAATTCTATTAACAGAATATATTGACATAACATACTTTTTTTTAAATGGGACACCCTGTATATTATACCACCATTAAAAAGGTCTTTTAAAGAGCTTTACAAAAATACATCTATCTTTAATAGTTTCGAAAATATGACCATTTAAATCTGAAAAATATTATATGTAATTTTCACTATACCTACTTAGGACTAAGCTTAGACTGTAGATATAATAGAAGTTAACATGTAATATTTTTTAGATTTAAATGGTCATATTTCCGAAACTATTAAAGATAGATATATTAAATGTAGTATTTTTGTAAAGCTCTTTAAAAGATCTTTTTAATGGTGGTATAATATACAGGGTGTCCCATTTAAAAAGGTAAGTTATGTCAATATATTCTTTTAATAAAATTGTTTTGTGTAATCTTTATAACAGAAAAAAAACTTAATAATTCACTGTTTAATTTGGTTTTTAAATAATTTTTTAGGGTAAGAAATAAAAAGTTATTGGCATTTAAAATGTGGACAAGTTAGATTGGACGCACTGTACAAGATTAGAAATAATTTTAATATGCCTTTACCCAAACGCGACAATAATTTTGCAACTGGCAAACGTATCCAGTTTTCGACCATTAAAAAGTGTATGAAAAAAGGACTTATGGAATGGCGCAAAAAAATCCATATTCTAAACTTGGGACAAAACGTTTTGCCCCCATTCTTCAAAAAAGCATTGCTGGATTATAGTCCGAATCCATTGCTAATGGATTTAAAGCTTGCGGACTACAACCTTGGAATCTAAACTCCATTGATTTATTCCAAATGACTTAGAAAGCCAAGCACCATTGAACATACAAGTAATGGTGACTTTAAAATGATTCGGTTGTTTCCGGAAAAGCGAAAAATAAAAATGTAATGAATTATCAAGAATTTCATGACATTGTGGGGCCTAAAAAATTTAGACAGTTTTAAGAAGATATACGAAAACATGTAAATACTTTCGATGTCTAAAACTTATTTACCAAAAACTGACAAATACTACCAACGGCGATATCGACCAACTAGAATCAAAAGTTAATTTAGCTAATCATGATTCCCCTCTCCTTTATACGGCGAAAGAAATGGATATTATACCAATTATTTTTGTAAATAATATGAATAATAATGTTGATAATAAAATAAAAGTCGAAAAAACTTGTTGTTGACCAAAATTTGACTACAAAAAGCCCATACACTAAAAAAGTGATAAACTTAATTGAGCATTGGGAAAAACAAGAATTGTTACGTAGCAGTAATAAAAATTACCAAATATGTATGTATTGATGTGCCTAGTAAAGAAAATAAAGAAAACCTTAACAATTAGGAAATAACTTCTTGTGCATTTACAGGACAAAATAGAAAATTACTTTAAACCTAACGTAAAAACAAAAATAGAAAATATCTTTAAAAATGTCCCGGCGTCTTCATTGGATAATAATTTAAATATTCCAACCCTTAAAAAATATTTGGTTTCGGCGAAACCCCTGAAAGACAGTGAAAAGGCTTTTTAACTTCTACTTCATATAAAAAATGCATGAAAGAAAAAGTAAAAGCCAAAGAGGAAAAGGAAAGAAAAAAGAAGAAAACAAACAAAAAGAATTGCAAAAGCATTGGAAAAAAGTAAAATGGCAACAAAACAAAGACCTCAACTAAAGCAACCTTCTAAACCTTTAGTCGAAATAAATAAAAAGGATTTAATTAAACAAAACCTGAAACCTACGGAAATAGTTTTTAAGAATAATAAAAAAAATACATCTACAGCTTTCAAATTAACTTTAAGCACTTTTCCATCCCCAAAAGAATATCATGTTAGAAATTTATTTGAAACTCCCAAGAAAGTTGATAAGGATCCAATAAAAAATATCAGTATTAGAGGCTCTTTTACTAGTGCCAATTATGGGACAGTCTGCTGCCAATTATAGGTTAAGAGAATGACAATAATCGGAAATTAGAAAAAAACAAGAAATTTTATTAATTTACTTGATAACAACCACTTCTTTAATAAAATTAAATATATACAACTAAAACATAAAAAAGTTTGTCCTATTCATTAATTAAAAATTTATTTTATTTAAAATTTAAAAAAACTAACCAGAACTAATAAATTCCCCTAAAGTGCCAAAAATAGGGCAGTTTACCCTACAGTCGTTGTCCCGCCAGGATCAGCCTCTTTTTAAAGGTTTGTTACAGTTTTTTTTGTATAAAGTCTTTAGAAAACGTGTTAATTATCTTATTAATCTAATCACAAGTAATATTTTTTTACCATTGTCCGGAAAATGGGCCAGTACACCAGTTGATACAGGTCCCAGTCAGTCTTTTTGACTTTCTTGCATATTATGTGCTAAGTTCAGGGTTTTTTCGTTTAGTATGTTTTAATTATTAAGGTTTATTTAAATAGAATAGTAGTCGCTATTTTGGCAGTCCTGCTGAGCGACGGCGTTTATAAATGGTTACATTAAACGCCAAAAGTTTACCTTGTAAACAGAAACTGCTACAGCAGTGGTAGCGAAACGTTAAGTTTATAGATTAAGCTTGAATCTACTGATCAGACCTAAAAAAGTTGTATCCCTTACTGCAAAACGTCTACTTTCCTCATGGTAGGGGAACCCAAGAGGGGATTTCTGAAGTTACTACAGCGCGTCAGAAAAATTTACCGGACGATACCTTGTACCCCAATAAATACCTCCACCAAATATAAGCCCCGTATACAGGACCTATCGTAAAAAAACAAAAATATATCCATCATAAATTGTCGTGCGCGTCAGTTTAAGACAGAGTAAGTAAATTACATGCTAAAGAGTGTATATTCCACTAATCTGACAATTTGAGAATGACGGAAGGAAAGCGGAGGGCTACAAAGTTGTAAAAGAAAACGTCATTTTGACATGCTCGAGCGTAGTTAGTTTTTTTAAGAAAATAATTCAAGGATAGCGAAAAATATATAATGCAATACGATTTGAACGATTTCCACAAGCCGAAATAATAAAAATATTGTTTTGACATACTTATTTTTTTGTTTTTATCATCTAAGCTTTGCAATCCAATAGGTCTCTATGACGCTCGAGTAACTGCAAATTTAGCATCTTGGGCGTCGGCATATTGCAGTTTTCTTGCGGCACTTCATTACTCAATTGCTGTTGTGGCTGTGCCGCAGCAGACGACATAGAGGAAGAGATCCTCTCTGAAACATCCATTTATTACTAAGCGAGTCATCTATGTAACTTTTACCGGCGATGAGCTGGATTTCCATCCTGTGGCGCTTCAGAGCCAGCAAATCTGATCCAGAATTCACCAGTATTGCTGGCTGACGACGCCTAAAGCAATGCCCGGTATAGGCTTCTGGAGTTTCCAACGTAAAAATTTGGCGATATCTTTTGCCATACCGCCAATTTTATTATTCCAATGTTTTGGCGGTGCATTTTGATATTGAAAAGCGATTCTGTTTGCAGGGTGAAGAGTCGAAGAGCAGACTTCCTAGACGGTGGCCAAATACGACATAACAATGATCTCGGCATCTTCACTTTTATTCTCTAGTTTAATTAACATTGCGCTGCCAAATCCGTCAATATTTTCGCTTTTTTAGGAAGCACGGTTCTTCTCTTCGGCTGTAACTATCCCGCCACCGCTTTGCCTGAAACAGAAAATACCGATAAGTCTTTAGTTTATTCATTTCAAGTAAGTACTTTATGAAACTAGCACTATTAAAACGGCGAATGGGCAACCTGCCTGCTAGACACTTTCTCATATAAAAATGACGCCATAAAATAAGTAAAGGCAACTGTGATGCCTATGACCTAGCAGACTGCTAGTGCTAACGTTCTTTAGGAAGCGGCAAAAATCATTCTCGCCTTGCTTTGGACTTCTTGGCACCGTAATTTTCTGATTTTCTTTTATTAGGGCCTGCAACTTCTGGTATTTCCCGGTATCCGTATTTTGGTTTGCCCTCAGGGAGCGATTTAGCATGGAAAAGGTGATACCATAATGTTGAACTTGTATTTGTTCGACTCGCTCTTCAAGTACACCAACTAGCATTTTCGGAGAAACGATTTGTACGTATTTGCAGTCTCCACTTCATAAATCGTTTAGCTCGGCTCCATACTCGTCTCTTGACTTTGTTGAAGCACAGGTTTGACCCGAATTAAACTCGCTTCTAAGTCAGAATCGGCATTTTCGCGAACTCAAAAGTTTTTTTGTATCTAAATTGTGTCTGTCCAACAAAAACAAGAAAACTATGACAGTCGCTATGAATAAAGGCTACTTTGGTTTTCTATATTTTGACATAACAATAAAAACTTATAATAAATCATATTGAAAGACAGAACCGTGTGCAAAAAAAACATATTTTCCTTGCACACATTGTGCACGCAAATACAATTTTCAAAGCTTGTTTAGCGTGTGCAAAACCCCATTTTCGAAACCTGCAGCCGGTCAACAGCGACCAGACAAACATAAAAACAAATAAAATATATAAAAAATCAAATAAGTACTACGTCCCAACTACTTCCTACTACTACCGACGAGACGAAACAATGTGTTCCAGAAATACTAAGGTAATAAAAAAATAAAATAGGTGACAAAACGTACCTGTATATTCCTGGGTGAATAACCGTCTGAAAAACTCTGGTAAACCGCATACAGTCTTTCATTTTCAAACGCTAATTTACCAACCTCTTCAATTTTAAAATCGATTTCTTCTTCTAACGCTTTAAGCTGCTGTTCTTTTTGTAAATTTTGTTCTAAAATGGTATACCTTTAATATTTGATGAATAATATTTCTTTATCTTGTTGATATACTGGGTTAGTAAAAAGTACCGCAATACTTACAACTCATTAAATCCGCTAAAGCTACATTTACCAAATTTGGTATCTAAAATGTTTTGGGCACGTGGAATTGAATAGTGATATCATCATTGTTGCCAGATTTTCCAGTTCTATGCTACTTTTTTTATTATCATTATTGAAATGTCCCATTCATTTTAAGGCTATAAATTGTTTTTAAGAGGTAAGTTTCTAAATTTTTAAAATTGAGTCCCTAAAAATTGCTTATACAGTGTGTCCCAGGATATGTGTTACAAGAGTACAAATAGACCAAAAATTTTGGAATTTTAAATCGACATTTTGGGAAAACTGGTCGCATGGTCTAAAACTAATAAATATAAAATTTAACTCTAATTGGTATTATACAATATTTAACCTAGTTACATTGACATAGTAACATTTTGGGTATGTATGACATGTTTAAGTGACGTTTGGTAATTATTAAGCAGTTGTTAGTTAAATCTGAGAAAGAGAGAATAACGCTTCTTATGATTCGAGGGGTTTGGGGATCGCGAGCGGTCTTACCAAGAAACCCGAGATCTTTTTAATACAACCTTTCCAGAGCGTACGCCAATCTTAAATTCTACAGTAAGCGGGCGAAAGTGAGTGGCCAGCAAGAAGCCCGACCTTACGCCTCTAGGACTACTTTCTTTGGGGACATTTAAAAATATAGGGTTTATTTGACAAGACCAGAAAATATCGATGAACTAAAAGGAAGAATAAGAGAGAATGTGAAAACATTACTCCGAATATGCTACAAAATGTTACAAATGCTTTTTATTACAAAGTAGCACATTGTCAAAGCCGTTCAAGGAGGTCACTTCCAACATTTAATTAAATAGGTTAAGTGTTTACAAGTTATTTTTGTGTCAATTCTGTTTTTATTAATAAGTGTTTTCATATTTTAAAAGTTAATAAATATTTACATTATATTTTTTTAAACCCTTGTATCTTTTAAACTAGTGAGTTTAGGTATAGCATATGTTACACAAAGTCATGTTAAAATTTTGTGGAGAATTCAAAAATCCAATAAAATATACACCATTCCATTTAAAAAAAGGTAACTTGTGTCTATATCTTCGTTGTGATGCCCCCTGTACATGTAAACATATTTTTATAAAATAGATCTAAAATATATCTATAAACTTTATTTGGAAGACTTTTCGATAAATGAGCGCATTTGCGAATTATTAAGGGGTTCCGGGACTTTTTGCACACAGTGTATAAAGATAAATAAAATAAATTATATATATATATATATATATATATATATATATATATATATATATATATATATATATATATATATATCATGTATATAGATATATTTATATATATATATATAGATATATTTATATATATACAGGGTGTTCCATTTAAAATAAAAGAGATATTGCTATTTGACTTTCTAAAAAAATTGAAATTATTTTTTGATCACCCTGTATAATCTATGATCTCGATATGACCTACGTCTGATAAGGCAGACTTTTCCTTATCTTATAAGAAACTTTGAATTTTAAGGAGTTTATATTGTTAAAATAAAATAATTTTTGCACCCCTGCATTTTGAAAGAAAATCAAATATCACAAAAACGAATAAAATTAGACACTTGGTACTATTAACAAACTTAATTTGTTTTTATGTAGAATCTAAAACCATCATAAAATATGGGGTGTTCCATTTTAAAAAATATAACATTGATACGTTACACTTTTTCGAGACATCCTGTATAGAGTAAAATAATTTTATACTGTGGCCTTATCCGACCTGTATATGTTTCAGTATTTACTTTTTTTAAACCCTATAGTTATCCAGCTACAGACCGTGTCGAATATGGTGGGCCACCCTATATATATATATATATATATATATATATATATATATATATATATATATATATATATATATATATATATATATATATATATATATATATATAAGGTGCGTAGCCTAAATACTAACGTACTGTGGGTGTCTTAAGCAAGGTAAGAGGGAGTTTATTGACACGGAACTTAAATATTTGAAGATTTGGGGGGAAGACCTCCGCAGGCAGCAGGTTCCACATTCTAGAAACTCTAGGGATAAAAGAACAAACAAAGTGGGAAGTTCGGGGTCTGTCCAGTTGGACTGTATAAGGATGCATGCGCGTGGCACCTCGAGTTTCTCTGCTGGGAACCGTTAGTGAAGGAATTAAACTGGACAATTCCTTAGAGCAAAAGCCATGGAAGTACCTATAAAAGAGCGATAAATCCCCCACAGCCCGACTATGGGCAAGAGAAGGAAGCCTTTCTGTAAGTAAAGGATCATTAATGAGACGAATAGCTCTTCTTTGAATGGAATTAAGAATGCTGAGGGTTGAAGAGAAGTCCAAGCTTTTTGTAGCTGCCGTGGCTATGGATACAATGTGTTTGTGCCAGTTATGGTTACTTTCAAATGTGACGTCCACAAGATTGAAGTTGTCTTTACTCTGTAAAACTTGGCCGCTTATAAATAGATGATGAGTATTTGAAGACTTTTTCCGCGACAAGGAACATGATTGTGTTTTCGATGCATTAAAATGGACGACATTTTCGGGGCCCCAATCCAATATTAAATTAAGATCCTGCGAAAGAAATATCTGCATCGCTCTGCATTTGTTTTCCAAGTCAGGTTTAGTGATGGGTTTAGAAACCTGAAAAGTGGAGTGAAAAGTACTATCGTCGGCGAAACTATGAATGGACTTAGTTATGGACGAGAGTAGGTCGTTAATGTGAAGAAGAAACAATGTAGGTGCCAGAACTGAGCTCTGAGGCACACCAGCATTTACTGGGTGAAAGCTTGAAGAATGGCCGTCTACAATAACTGATGTACGTCGATCAGATAAATAACTAGAGAGCCAAGTACAGAGTTTAGTAGACCATAGGAGGGAAGTTTATTAAGAAGTGCGGCATGCCAGACCTGGTCAAAAGCTTTGGATATATCAAAAACACCTAGAAACTCAAGAGACTTATTCCAGCAGTGTAATACGAAGAAAATAATATCTGCTGTAGATCTTTTGTGGCGAAATCCATACTGCCTGTCATGCAAAAATATTCTCAAAAATAAACAGTATAGAGCAACATCTTAAAAAAATTAAAAAATAGGTATATTATTATAAACTTTATGTTTCTGAATTTTAGTTATATAGTTTAAACAAAAATACAAGTTTTTCTCCCTTTTCGATGCCTATCTTGTTTCTATATCTAAATGTACAAAGCCAAAAGTGCTAAATATTCTTTCTACTGACGCAGATGAAGCAGTTTTATTACTGGCAGCTGTTTTGCTATTTCGGGTTTACCTTTTTGTAATAACCACAGCTTTATTCCGTTTACGTTAGAGGTACCTAAAAATAAGACGTGACAGGAGTTTTCTGGCAAGAAAGTTTGCTCTGATAAATATTTTAGCTGTAAATTGAATCCTAATTTTTAGACTAACATCAAAATAATTTTTAAAAAACAAATTGATATTTTTTTTCAATATAGATAGATTAGATTAGGAGGTGGATTGCATATCCTCTAACACTGCAACCTGCTCAGGTTTATTGTGTGTCCTCCGTCCATAGGTTAGAGCACGCTATCCAAGCCGGTCTGTTTAATCAGACTCCACAAGCTTGAAACTGGCCCCTTGGTATATCTTGCCGCTTTAGGTTTTTCTTCACCCAGCCTTGCAAACCGCAGACGACAAAGGGCTTCGCAGTAGCACCATACGTGTTCTGCGGTTTCTTCCTCCTCCTGGCAGAACCTACATAGGTTTTCTTCTGCCAGGCCCATAGTTTCCAGGTGTTTATTCAGTCTGCAATGACCTGTCAGTTGACCCACTATTATTCTTACTGCCTTCCGGTTATAATTCAGAAGGTCTTTTGTAAATTCTGGCGAGTAAGCCTTGATGAACACTTTCGCCTGACGCTGTCCTGGTGTTCTCCTCCACCAGTCTTGTGATTCCCTCATAATCCATGATCTAATGGATGACCATAATCCATGATCATAATGGATGACCTTACCTGGCATGATGGAATACCACAGTAGGGCTCAGGACCTACCATTGTCCTACCAGCCCCCTCCTTTGCCAATTTATCAGCTTCTTCATTGCCTTCGTGGCCTTCGTGTCCTGGTACCCAGGCAATGGTTAGCTTGTTGGACGCACCCACCTCTTCCAGGGCAATTACGCAGTCCCGCACCAGCTTGGAGCTGATTTTGCATGAACTGAGTGCCCTGATGGCTGCCTGGCTGTCCGAATAGATTACTATGGTTTTATCCTCATAGCTCCTTCTGATGATTTCCCTAGCGCATTGTTCTATGGCTACAATTTCGGCCTGGAACACAGTAGGGTGTTGTCCGAGACCCAAGTTTATTTTCGTCCTTGGTTTGTCCCCATATATACCTGCTCCAACTCCTTGGTCTGTTTTGGAGCCGTCTGTATACCAGATTGGGTCGGCTTTAATGGGAGGCCCTGCCACCCAGTCCTTTCTGTCTGGTATTAAAGTTTGAAAACCTTTGTTTAGCCAGTAGCTTGGTACCATTTTGTCTGAAGGCATCTCACACACTGAGTTGACTTCTTGGTCCTCCATGAATCTCCATTGTATGGCCCTTTCCTGTCTTATGATAGGACTCTGGCCTTGTTTGAGACGGTATTGTACCGCTTTCACTTGACCCTGTATGTAGATGTGAAGTGGCGGTAGATTAAGCAGCGTTTCCAGTGCTGCAGTAGGGGTCGATTTCATGGCCCCCGTAATACATAGACAAGCGAGTCTCTGTATACTTTGTAATTGCCTTATTGCCGTCTTTTGTAGCGTCTTTGCACCCCAGGCAATTGACCCGTTTCAATATAGATAAAAAAATAAAAATTCCTGATTTTTGTAAACAATAAATGATTTTTGATTTTTTTAATAAAAAACAAAATTTGCCCAACCCTGCTTTGTCGTCGCCCAATCGTCGAGTTAAGGTTTAAGGTAATCACAATTTATACGCTCATATCTATACACGGCTTAATGTGTCAAAGTCAAAATATCAAATGCTGAAGTAAACAATATTTTGGTAACCACTGTTTTTTTTTTTTTTTTTTTTTTAATTTGATTCATATGCATAATGACCTTTGGACCCGCACGTTAAGAACGATTCGGACTATAGTTTGCTAATGTAAATTGTTTCATATTTTGAGTAATAACGAACACTTAATTTGGATGACCCTGTATATATATAAATTTTTCGAATTTCCTACCCTTGAGCAAGCTACATATATCTGACCGTGAGAGAAGCAGGATTTTTGAGGTTGACACAATATTTTAAAGTTTGTACTTGCGCTTTGTTAATTGTAAAACTGAAGGCTAATTTAATTGGAAACTGCAATCTTTTCTTTTAAATTGAAATGGAAATTGAGATCAGTGGTATTCTAGGTATAAATACTGCCTGTCCTTTGTTCTTTTCAAAAATAAGTTTAGCTTCAATAATATTATTCGATAGCTGTTTTACGATTATTCTCGTTCCATTACATAGTTTTGGGGAGTTAAGATTTCTGAGTAGTATGATTGGAGATCAAATTTTCAAAGGAAGGCAGTGTAATGGCATTCCTAGTACTTGTAAAGAGTTTAAAAATTCAGTAGGGAAGTTGACACTTTCTTCATTGGATACCATCGTGTCGATCGATTTATATATTTTCTCTTCACCAGGTATTTTCTTTAGAATATTAAAATTGATATCGTCAACAATATTATTTTTAGTTGCCAAAATTGCTCTTTGAAATAACCACTCTACGTTGGTATAGTTTTGTCGATAAATTGTGTCGATTAGTTCGTTTTTAGTAGTGGCTATGTTACAGAAATTACTATTGAGTTCAATGAGGCCGGTCGTTTGGTCAGTAGGATATGTACCGTCGTCTATTTGTCAAATTATTTTAACAAAATGTGCTGTTGTTTCATCTTGTGATAATTCAACTTTCATGTTTTTTGTTACTTGCAGTATTTGTACTTGTGCCCAGAGATGTGACTTTTTAAGCATGCATTGATCTCATCTGCTGGTGTTGACTTGGGAATAACTGAAAGTGTTTGTATCTGAATTGTATTGAATCTTCTAAAAGTATAAGTTGAGCTCCTTCCATAATTTCAGAGTTTTTTCGCAATTCTTGTAATGTTTTGTCCATGGCTTCTAGTCATTTTTTATGGGCCATGATGCATAATCCCAGAAGATAATTTTAGCTTGTTTAAGGGATTGTCCCTGTCACATTTTCCTGAGATTTTACATACCGGGAATTGCTGTTCGGCTATATTCAACGGTAGTTGTAAGGCATAATGGGCAGTTTGTCCTCCTTCCATAAGTGTGGCTGCAATGCCGAATGATGCTAGTGCCAGTGCGATGTGTTTTTTAGCACGTATTTCCGCCAGTATTAGATTTATTAGAAACGTTTTACCGGTGTCTCCTGGTGCGTCCAAGTAAATAATTCCACCAGTGTTGTTATCTATCCGGTTCATTATAACGTTGTAAACTTTTTTTGATTGTCATTAAGAAGTGGTTTGTTGTGAGCAATATATTTAAGTAGTTTGTTGACGTTGTAGCTTTTTTCCTTTGTAATTTCGTAGTTTAGCACACTGATAGCATTTCTTTGTGGTGCTGACATTCCAAGTTCTACTAAGGTCTGGTTATTTATTGAAACATTTATCTTCTAAGAGAATGAATGTTTCATTGAAGATGTCTATGATGTAGCTTCTTGTAATATTAATTCCCAGTGGTTATCGTTTTCCAATAATCCTAAGTGTTGATATGCTTCTCTGTACAGGGTGTTTTATTTTCGATGGTTTTACGGGGTATCTCGAAAACCGTAAGGAATATCAAAATCTAATACGGGACTCCCGATCTCTTTTTTCAGAAAACAACTATAGTAAAAGCAGTTCATGGCTATTGAGATTCATCTCGGAGCTACAGGGTAATTTTCGAATTTTCATAATATTTTTTAACTCGTTTACTATTAAATTTGTGAAAAAACTTTAAATAGGTAGGTTAATTTTGTAGTTTTTTCCGAAGAATATTATAGAAGGCCATGACTGAAAATGACAAAACAGTATTTTTCAATACTCACTTTTTTGGTTCCGCTACCCCAAATTGATTTTTATTAAAAATATTTTTTATATTTTTAATTTATTTAAATTAACCAACCTAAGCTTTAATAAATGTTTATGCAGTTTTTGATAAAATATTTCGAGAACTTGCAATATAATTTTAATAAACAACATAACAATAATATACAAGTTTAAAAAATATGATACGTTTATAGAAAAAGCACTATTACAGAAAAAATATATAATATTTACTAAATGGAAATAAAATAAAAACACATCATGGAACACTATAATTTAAACATTTAATGTAATTTTTGTTTTTTGTTAGTTTAAGTATAAATTCTTTAATATTAAATATTTTATAATATGTATTTATTTTGTTTTAATTTAGTAAGTATAACTTTTTTTTCTGTAGTAGCGCCTTTCTATGATAAAGTTATATTTTTAAAGCTTAACCAAGCAAATTAAAATACCCTGTAAATATAAAAGTTAATTGTTAATAAAATATTCGTTAGGGTAGAGAAATTAAAAAAGTAGATATTGAAAAATATTGTTTTGTTATATTTAGTCATGGCCTTCTCTAAAAAACAAAATTTATTGAAAATGCTAACTTTCTGTAAAACTTTAAACAAGAAATACATACTTATATATATTTTTGAAAAGCCGAAAAAGCTTAATAAACACAGAAAAAAATATAATATACAGGGAGTTTCATAAGAAAAAACATAAGTTGGGTAATTTTTTTAAAAACTATTTTCACTACAGAAAAAACCAATTACACCACAATATTCTACGGAAAAACTGCACAATTAACCTATTTAAAGTTGTTTCACAACTTTAATAGTAAACAAGTTAAAAAATATTATAAAAATGGGCAAAATCTGAAAATCACCCTGTAGCTACGAGATGGATCTCAATAGCCATGAACTGTTTTCACTATAGTTGTTTTCTCAAAAAAAGAGATCGGGAGTCCTATATTAGATTTTTGATATTCCTTACGGTTTTCGAGATACCCCGTAAAACAATTAAAAAGGAAAAACCATGTACGTCTGGCATAGGTAGCCGTCAATGGTCCTGAGATATGTGAAACTTGTTGGTCCCCGGTCGTGTAACATCGTCCGGAGATAGAAACATTCGACATTGTTTGGATGTACAGTGTATACTCGACCTATTGTGTTAGTTTTCATGATTTCTGGATGACCCTCCTCTGGCATTCCTTGTTTTCGACGTTGAAAAATTTTCCTTGTTTTGTCCCATGTATAATAAATAGGGACGTCGACATACAGTAATGTCTTTGCGAATGGATCCGTTTGGCACAGTGGAAAAAAGCTGTTAAGGGGATGCCGTAGCACGTTAAATGAGCTAAAACGCGATTCCCTGCCGTATTTTAAATATTTGTTTGAGAAAAAAGTTGTATATTGAAAAGTTTCTTAAAATAATCCAAAGATTATCGGAAAGTTGGTTATTTTTACGGTTTTGTAATTTTGGGAAATTTAATGTGTTAATTATTACCATTACCAAAAATCAATTAACTTTCCGATAATCTTTGGATCATTTTAAGAAACTTTTCTATGTACAACTTTTTCTCAAAACAAATATTTAAAAAATGGCAGCGAATCGCGTTTTAGCTAATTTAACGTACTACGGCATCCTCTTAATGTTGTGTTCTGAGGTGGTTCGCTTGCAATTTTTCTAGCCGAGTCTTTTGTGAAGTAAACTCTCTGTCCATTCTCCAAATGTACTGCTAGATGTTGCACAGCTGGTTCGCGTTTGTGTATGGGAAAACTAAAAATCTTTCACGCTGCTTCGTTAATGTTGATGTATCTTCCCATTTGGTACATGAGGATCTCATCATTTCTGGTATTTAATTAAAGCATGGCGGCGTGGCTATGTTCTTAAAAGATGGTACATGTTTCGAAAAAATAACATTTATAGAAAATTGTTCTATTGAACAGGTTTGTGAATTGTCCGCTATCAGGCTTATAGATAGAGATATTGTGGTTATTACTTTATACCTATCTCCTGATGCAGACCTCTCGCTATTTTTTGAAATCTTAAATAAGGTTTTTAACTATCTTAAAACTCTTAATAAAACGGTAATAATTGCGGGTGACTTTAACATTAATTTTAATTCGATTGAAAGGGATACAGTTTTGTTTACAGATTTTATTGCCTCGTTCGGATTTAAATGTTTAATACAAAAACCCACTAGAAAACAAAATTGCATTGATAATTTTTTATTAAATCAAGAAATAGCTTATTTCTCCGATGTGATTCAAACGAATTTATCTGATCACTGCGCAATAACGTTGGAGGTAGAGGTTCCTAGAGAAGTAATAAAATGTGAACAA
Organism: Listronotus bonariensis; assembly: GCA_014170235.1. Taxonomy (NCBI): domain Eukaryota; kingdom Metazoa; phylum Arthropoda; class Insecta; order Coleoptera; family Curculionidae; genus Listronotus; species Listronotus bonariensis. Next base: position 106,672 of record JACEGR010002536.1, on the reverse strand, counting down.
CATTGGTACAGACCTATAACTCGTGCGGGCTTGTCTTGTTTCTATGACTGTTTATCACGATAATCTTTTAATTTTTAATTTGAAAAATGCAATATGTTTCTAAATATTTTATTAAAACATACTGAAACGGCTTTTCCTATTAAAAAAGGTTGGTTTCCGATAAAAATAATATTCAATGGTTTACTGATGAACTACGCGATATGCGCGAACACTTACAATTTTTACAGGACATAAAAAGACAATATCCTCAGACTCCCAACATAGCATACAAAGTAAACGCTTTTCGTATGCAATACAGAAATCAAATTAAGATTTGCAAACGTAATGCCAATGAGAGGTACATAAACAACAGTGGAAATCAGTCGAAAGCAATGTGGAATATCATAAATTCCAAAAGGAAAAATAATAATTCTAATAATAAATCCAGCACCCTCAACGCCGATGATTTAAATAATTTTTTTGTAAACACTCCTCGAAATCTTTTTCAAAACATAACTGGTAGTTTTGATCCCGTTGAAATAGTTCCTCAATCAAATCTTAAATTTTCTTTTCGTTCTATTTCGTATATACAAGTACGTGATCTTATAACGAATATAAAAAACAATCCGAGTAAAGATGTTTATGATCTCAATATAAATATCATAAAAAGTGTTAAGGATATTTTAATAGTACCGTTAATTAAACTTATAAATCTAGCGATTAGTGAGGGCATTTTTCCAGATTGTCTTAAAATTTCAAAAGTAATACCCATTTTCAAAAAGGAGATCATAATGATCCTAATAATTATCGGCCAATATCGATTATTCCTATAATAGGAAAGATATTCGAAAAAGCTTTATATCTACAGCTAATGAACTATTTTGTGGATAACTCTTTGTTTTCGTTGGTTCAGTATGGCTTTGTTCCAAATGGATATACCGCTGATGCCATAAATAATGTTGTTTCTTCAATTGCGAAGGCCTATCAAAATAAACAGTATGCAGGAGCCAGTTTTTGGATTTAACCAAGGGCTTTGATTGTGTCCAGCATAATATTTTACTTGGAAAACTAAGGAAATATGGGATGTGTGAAAACTCAGTTAACCTACTTTCAACTTATTTGAAAAATAGAGAACAAATATTGACTATTGATGGAAAAGCATCCACTAAGCTGACCTGTAGTTTGGGAGTGCCCCAGGGATCAGTATTGGGGCCTCTGTTATTCTTGATTTTTATCAATGACCTTGACAAATATATGGTAAATTCGCTGTTGACCCTGTATGCAGATGATACAACGTTGTTGAGCATAGATGGAAATTTGGATATTCTTCACCAGAAAATGCAGCGAGAGGTTTCTAGGGCTTCCGGGTGGTTCTGCGCAAATAAACTGAAACTAAATGAAAATAAAACATGCCAAATGATTTTTCTTTGTGTGATCTCTCAAATGCGGATAACCCTCTAAATGTAAAGTTTCTAGGGGTTCTTATGGATTCTAAATTAATATGGGACCAGCACATAGAGTAAGTAGCTTCAAGGTTAACAGGAACTATCTTTTTAATTAGAAATTTGGTAGCTGAAGTCTCAAATTCAGTTATAAAGACAGCTTATTATGCACTATTTAAAAGTACCTGCACCTATGCTATTCTTGCATGGGGACATTCTTGTCATACTAGCCGTCTGTTCTCTTTACAACGCCGGGTGTTAAGAATTATGCTGGGACTGGGTTACCGAGAAGATGTAAAAAATTATTTTAAAGAACAAAAAATTTTAACTATTCCATGTTTATATATACTGTATGCGCTTCTACATGTTAAATCAAATTATAATGAATACTCACAACGTATTAATATTCATTCTCATAATACGAGAGAAAGAGGTAATCTACAATTGCCCTTTACTAGAATAGAGAGAAGTCGAAATGCACTCAATTACTATGGACCAAAAATTTTTAATCACCTGCCTGAAGAAATAAAGTCTTTGCCCTTCAAACCTTTTAAAACTAGAATAAAACAGGTCCTGTTAAATGGTGCTTGCTATTCATTTGACGAATTTTATGAATTTTATAGATTTTCTAATTTTTTTACTGTGTGTACTGATATCTATTTTATAGTAATTTTAGTTATTTAAATGTATCTTAAGTGTTAATTTATAAGTGACGTTTGTAAAACCTGTAGGTTGTTGATATAAATAAAATTATTATTATTATTATTATTATTATTTGTTCGCTATTTTGGACCTTGGACCTTTGTTTACGTACTTACATATATATTTAATAGATTTTACTAAATTGCATTATTCAACGTTTATGTGTGCTTGGAACATTTTGGAAAGTACTGGGTTATATGGTACTACCCATTGATTATCTATTTTCAGTTCGTCTCTGCCTTGTATTCGTATTTTTGCTGTAAAGCCATCGTTTTTCGGTGATCGTCTTCTATATTTGGGATAGCCGTCATCATCAGTTTTTGTATTGTCCAACTATGGTTTTGGATATTTTTTGAACATTTTATTACTCACGCATGGCGCATTAAAGTTTAATGGTCCACATGGTCCGTAAATCATGTTTTTCACTACTATGTTGTATAGTTCCGGATCTTTTTGTGGATTTGAAAATTCAGCTTGGATGATTTTGTCAATATCCGTGGGATAAATTTTATCGTGTAGCAATATGAGATTGTGTGAGTGAGGTAATCCTCGTTTTTGCCACTCGATTGTATACATCCAGCCTTTAACGGTTCCAAAGATGTGGTATTTCGTAATGACTTCAATAAATCTTATTTGTTTTTGTCGAAAAATTCGGGCTATTATGTAGTATCGATCCATAAAGGTTTGTCCGTATTTTAGTTGTTCTTTAATGTCTGGTCATGATGAGTTGCATGTAAATGTTATAAAAAGATCAGGTCGTCCATATTTTCTTACGTAGGTCATGGCATCTTGAGTATATTCGTGCATATGTCTTAGACTTTCTATGTATGATGAGGGTAAGATTACCATTGTTCCAATATCGTCAATATTGCCGTCATTTATGATCGCGTCTCGAAGATGGATGTATTCTTCTGTGCGTAGTTTCTTCTGATTCAGTCTTATGTAAACCATCCGTTCTGCTTTTATTTTTGCGTCCATATCTACCAGAAATTGTTAGAATAAACGTTGTTAGGTGTGTGATTGTATATTTTATTGTCTCTGATCATTAGGCGGTAAGCAAAGAACTCCTTGGAAGTGACTTTTTGTTTGTTTCTATGCCTGTTTCAGGATAAATTTGTTTTATATTGCAAATATATCCGTCCTTTACGTGCAGAAATATTAACGGATATTGAAGAGCTTCATATGAATGATGTGTCTCTGCAATGCGTTGTAGTCCTTTTTCCCTTCGTTGTAAGATTATGTCACGGTATGTATTTTCATTGTCCACAATTACGATGGCGACTTCATCTATCTGAGGTGCATTAAATCTACGTTCGTGTTCTCCACGTGGTCTTTTTTCGGCTTGAACTACAATTATATAGTCATCAGAAATCATGCGGTCTAATGTTGTTTTGAATATGTTGATTGTATTTGTGTAATATTATCTGTGCATCTTGGATTATTTCGCGTGTCAATCCACTAAAATTTGTGCATCGTTGATCAACTTCTTGTTCTTCATTTCCGATGAAATATACTTGCAGAAATTTATAGTCTCCGTTAGGCATTGGTAGTCCGGTGATGGCTTAGCGTGTAAGGCGTTATGTCGTTGAGCGCAAAACGGACGTGAGGTGGGTTCGAATCCTGCTGAGGCCAAATACTTATTTATAAGTTGGTCGGAAATTTAGTGGTTAGCTCAACACCAGACGGACAAAGTGCAAAATGTATCGACGCTGAAGGCCACCAAAGGACCAGGGCGCCGGAACATACTTTGCCGTGTCCTGCGCAACCGTAGACATGCGGACCACACTCAGTTGGTAGGTTCAGTAGTGCCCCCTGGGTGGGAACGAGGTCTTTAATTGTCGCTCATAGGACCGTGGTTCGGAACCCACGTTAAGCTGTAGGTCCCGTCTGGCTGACATCTCCCACACGTAAAAAGACAGGGCGCATAATAAGCCGAGCGGCTTCAGTGCATGGGTTATCCCGGCCCTATTCTAATCTAATCTAGGTATTGGTAGTAACGTTCCTATTTGGTGACAAATTTGCCCTTGAATTGAAAATACATATTTAAATTCATTTCTATTAGTGTTGGTCGAAGTAACACCAAAGAAGTCATTTGAAAGCAGGAGTTGTATGGTCTTATATTTTGAAGAAAGTGTTTTGATTCTAGTGTTTTCCTGGTCATGTAATGTAGAAATTCCTGCGGAGATGCTTCCAGTGGTGGTATTTATTTACTAAATTTTTTCGCGTGGCAAAATTGGCAAATGTTATTCATTTTTCAGATTACAACATATTTATAAAATAAGTTGGCTGTAATATACCAACCAAATATTTTTTAAAGGAAATATCAATTGACCAATTATTGATTACTAGTATCAGTTTAAAATAAATTTCAGTGATTTTAAATGAAAACCCGATTTTTACAACAACAAGATGATATAATACTGGTAGTATGTGAAAAAATGGTTTATTTTAGTCTACAGTTAATCCTAAAAAATATTTCAGCAGAAACCATCCGATTAACTAAATAGTTGCTGGATTCTTCCATTATCGAAAATCATTACCACATTTAGCTGAAATAAGTATTATTTAAAGTAGCATTATAAGCAACTAATTAAATTTGGTCTGTGGATTTTAGATATAGTGGCAGATAATACAAAATCTTTTAATTTTGTAATTTTTATAGATAAATCATCATTTTACAGTAATGGCTTAGTAAACAGACATAGCTATATCACAGCCCTAAATTTAAATAAACATGTGGAATAAAACTGTGTTAAAACGGAATTTACAAAAAAAGTATAAAAGATAGGTATAGACAATCTTTACACCATTTCAAAGGGTATTTTATTAGTCATCATGCGGTGTAAAAAAATACAGGGTGTTTCATTTAAAATAAGAGAGATATTGCTATTTGATTTTCTGAAAAATTTAAATTATTTTTTGATATGATAAGCCAGGCACCTCTGCATTAAAAAAAAATCAAATAAGTAGTGTATTTTCCCCGAAGCTGGCTGGAAGAAGATCGAAGATCTACGAAGGCAATGCTCTTCCCCCTCCCTTAATCACCATACCCATATAGACCACCTAAATCCCTTCCCTTCGTCATGCGCATATAGACCTCCTAAATCCCCTCTCTTTACCACGCCCCATATGCGTCAGTACACTCCTACTCTAGTTCCCACCCATATCCCTTCTCATTACCAGTACTACACACCTAAATAACAGTGGAGAATCATATTTATCTTTAGTTATGTATCCTAAGTGGTTTCGTATACATCGATTAAGATTTAGTTGCAAATCCATAAGTCGTTGTTTCGTGTGTAAAAAAATGGTAAAAATAGTGATTGCATACAATATTGTAATTATTGTTGTCAATTAAGACCAGTAAAAACTGTGGAGGAATGTGTGAATTATTGTTTAAGGATTGTAAAACAAAGTGATGTCAAAAAATAAAATTTTAAATAAGGTTACTGAACTTCAAAATTGTTTTATCAATTTATACTGTAGACTTTTAAAATTTGAACATAAAAGTGATAATGATGTAGCGCTATTAGAACTATATGAGGACGCTATTATTTTGTGCGGTAAACTTTTAAGTGAAACCATAACTGTAAAACATTTTAATAATCATTTACACGTAATAAATTTGGGATTGGAGGCAAATACGTATGAAATTATATTAGAAAAGGAAGGTTTACTCGCAGAAGAATAATGTATATTTGTGGTGACTGTGATAAAACGTTTTCTAATCTTTCAAATCTTGGTAGACATAGAAAAGAATCTTGTAAGTATAGAACATTAAATAATCAACATCAGTGTAAATATTGTGGTAAAAGTTATACATCAAAAACTAACCTTTATAGACATAAGAGAGAATCGTGTTTATCTCGGAAAAGGAAAGCCATCGAGCAACTGATCAGTGAAGAAGACAAGAAACGCAAAGTAGAAGATAGTGAAGAAGACAAGAAACGAAAAATAGAAGATAGTGAAGAAAGAATTTCAAGACTTATTCTATCAAGGTGCAAAGAGTGTAATGCGTGGTTAAAAAAAATAACCTTAGTTCGCATTTACGCTCAAACCATCATAAAATTGAGGTAATTAAAAACTATGGTGACAATGTTAAAATAGTATCATCAGCATTTAAAAATAGGATTGTTACTCTTAGGTTACTTCCATCTCAAAATTATGTTGACATAAATGACTTTTTAGTTATATTAAAGAAAAGTTTTTAGAGTTGATTTCAGAACTTCTAATTAAACATACTTTTAAAAATTAATGTTGAATTATTTGGGCAATATATTTTGCAAACAAAGGAAACAGTGGAAACTAAGTCATTTAATACCAAGAACAAAGTTATAACCTTAACCACAGATTTGGAGAAAATTTATAACACATTTTTTATTGAGGTCAAAGAAAAAGCATCAATATTTGCTGAAAATGGTCAGGATGGGCCTTGATAACAATTTTACATTTGGAAGTTAATGTTAATAAATATAATCCAATGAAAGCTTCTTCTCATTCTCTCTCTTCTCTCTTCATATTTCTCTACCAAAACAAATTGCAAATAAAAAGGCGATAATTAATGTCAAGAACAAGGATAATTGCTGTTTCGCATGGAGTGTTATGAGTGCATTATATCCTGCTCAAAAAAACTCTGATTTGACAAGTTCCTACCCAAACTTCGTTGACTTTCTCAAGTTTGATGGAATAGAGTTCCCTGTGTCACTTAAAGATATTTAAAAAATTGAAGAGTTGAATCAAATATCAATAAATGTTTATGGTTTAGATACGGTGTATGAAGAAAATAAGTTAAAATACGAGGTTGTAGGTCCCCTTTATTATAGTGTTTATAATTGCATATTTCATGTAAACTTATTGTTAATTACTTAAGGAACTAATAACCATTATTGTTGGATTAAGGACATGTCTAAACTATTATCATTTCAAATTAATAAAGATGGACATAAAAAATATTTCTGTGATGAATGTTTAATTTATTTTACTTCTAAGAAAAAAATTGAACTACATCAGTTAAATGATTGTAATCACGTATATTCAAAATTGCCAACAAATAAAATTAAAATTAATAAATTTGGTAAATGTATACCCGAGAATATACTTCAATTTGAGAATTTTCAAAGACAATTAAAAGTTCCACTAGTCATATATGCAGATTTTGAGTGCTTTTTAAAACCCTTGCAATATGAACAGCCAGACAATGATCAATATTCTTATACTTTGGATACGTTTAAACATAATTTGCTTTTTCTTATTTCATTAAATGCTCATATGATGATTCATTATCAGTATTGGACTCCTATTTTGGAGTTGATGCAGCCGATGAATTTTGTAAAAGAATTGAAGGACACCGTCACCGAATTTATAATGATTATTTAAAACATATTGTGACTATGATTCCCTTAACAAATGAAGAAAAAATATAATTTAAAAATAGTATTCATTGTCATATTTGTGATGAAAAGTTTGAAATTGGAGATAAAAAGGTAAAGGATCACTGTCATTAAACTGGTAAATTTAAATCTGCTGCTCATAGTATATGTAACCTAAATTTTAAAATTCCATATTTTATTCCTTTGTTTTTTTATAATTTAAGTGGCTACGACAGTCACCTTTTTATAAAACAACTTTGTTGTGAGGAGGATCAAATAGACGTTATTGCACAAACTAAAGAAAAATATGTTTCATTTACAAAATCAATTTTAGTAGATAAAATATAGGAAAAAGATAAAGAGAGATCACTGTTTATTAAATTAAGATTTTTGGACTCGTTTCGTAGGATCCTCCTTGGAAAAACTTGGAGAAAGTGTGGAAGTTAATCAATGTATAGAAATTAAAAAGAATATTTAAAATAATGAGCAATTTAATGAAATTAGAAAAAAGGTGTATATCCCTATTCTTATGTAGATTCAATGGATAAATTATATGAGACCCAACTTCCAAGTATCGACCATTTTTATGATAAACTTAGAGATGAACCCTTGGACCCCTCTGATTACAATAGAGCTAGCCAAGTTTGGAATTTGTTTAATTGTAAAAATTTAATGGACTATACAAAAATTTATTTATTATCTGACGTACTTATCTTGACAGATTTTTTTGAGGCATTTCGAAATGTTTCGTTAAATATTTATAAACTAGATCCAGCACAATACTACACTTTACCAGGTTTGAGCTGGGATGCATTTTTACTACAGTCAAAAGTTAAATTAGAATTATTGACGGATATTGATATGCTTCATTTTTTAAAAATAACATTAGAGGAGGTATATGTCATTGTAGCGTCCGAAAATCAGAAGCTAATAATCCCTTTCTTAAAAATTTTGATCCAACTAAGCCAAAGTCATATATAATGTATTTGGATGCTACAAATTTGTATGGTTATAGCATGAGTCAATGTCTTCCGATAAGTGATTTTAATTGGATGACAAGGGAGGAAATAAATTCCCTAGATGAATTGTCTGTATCTGATGATAATGAATATGGTTACGTATTGGAAGTTGATATAAATTATCCATCTAACTTGCATGAAAAACACAATGAATTACTATTCTTAGCACAAAATATATGTCCTCCCGATTCCAAGCAGTCAAAGTTAATTTGTAATTTAAATCATAAAGAAAAATACGTTATTCATTACCGAAATTTAAAACAAGCAATTAAAAGCGGCTTAAAATTAGTATGTATTCATAGAGCTAGTAAATTTAAACAATCAATATTTTTAATGCGGCTTAAAATTAGTATATATTCATAGAGCTAGTAAATTTAAACAATCAACATTTTTAAAACCATATATTGACTTAAATACTGAAATGAGAAAAAAATCTAAAAATAAGCTAGAAAAAGACACTTTCAATTTTATTTAATAATGCAATTTATGGTAAATCCCTTGAAAATATTGATAAACGGGTTGATATAAGGTTACTGACTCATTGGAAAAATATTAAACAAAAGCAAGGAGCTGAATCATTAATTGCTAAACCGAATTTTAAAAATTCTTTGGTTTTCACAGAATCTCTTGTTGCAATACAATTAGAAAGAGTAAAAGTAAATTATAATAAACCCGTCTATATTGGTTTCTCTGTCTTGGAATTGTCAAAAACTGTAATTTATGATTTTTATTACAATTTTATTAAAAGCAAATATGGGGAAAATGCAATGTTATTGTATACTGATACAGATAGCTTAGTTTTGTAGGTAAAAACAGAAAATTTTTACCAAGATATGCAGGAAAATTTAGATAAATTTGATACGTCTAATTTCTCTGAAGACAATATTCACAAAATTACTAAAAATAAATCTATACTGGGTAAAATGAAAGATGAATTTTAATGGTGAAGTCATTTAAAGTTTTTATGGAACAGGTGCAAAAGCCTATTGCGTTAATTTAGAAAATAAATCAGAGAAAAAAGCAAAAGGTGTAAAAAATATGTAATTAATAATTCAATTACAAAACAAGATTATAAAGACGTAATTGAAAATTGTAAAATCAAATTTAGACAAATGAATGTGTTTCAGTCAGTCTTACATGATATTTACACGAAATTAAAAAATAAGGTTGCATTATCTCCTAAAGACGATAAGCGCTTTATAATTCCAGAATCTTTTAGAACCTTGGCTTGGGGGCACAAACATATAGATATTATAAAAAACAACGAAATTCATGAAGATGCTGATGTCAATGACGTAGTTCATATTCTTAAGAATTTAGTTCATAACGAATATAAGGCATACCAATAATGAAAATAGTATCATTGCAAAGATGTTGGTGCTACCAATAGGAGTTTTGTTTTTATTTGCATTTGTTAACAATAATTTATTTATTCAAGTAGATCCTCATGTTCGCGAAGCATTTATATGCTTATCGCAAAATAATGTAGATAACGATACTTGGCCGATAGCATGGAAGAGAATGAATTTAAATATTGGAGTATATTCCTTTAAAATAAATGACACTTTAATAAAGGAATCTTTCATTCTTAAGTATAAGTTTAGATAGTATTATGCTAATAGAACATTTGTGCAAACTGAGAAATGGAGTGACTTAATTAAAAAACCTAAAGAGTGTAATACTGGTCTTGTAATATTTCTTACTACCTTTGTAATATTTTGTATATGTATGTTAAGCTTTACCTTATTTAATGTTTATTGGAACTATAAATAAAAATTATATATGTACTGATAATTTGTTTTATTAATAACAATTTTTATAATTAAATAATAATTTTACATTTGCTAATGCACAATGCCACGGATTTGGAATAAATCCAAAAGAACAGAAAAATCCTTGAATGTCGATAAAAATATAGGATTCGGAATCACACATGATCGGTGAATAAGTGTTTTTTAAAAGTATTTTACCTTATTTATATAACATCTTTTTTAAAATCCAAGAATTATGTGATTTATCCATACCTAACCATTTTACATGTACTTTATTTCCCTTTTGCCTTAATACTCTTTCAACTAGATAAACATTTGGATGTTTAACTTTTAAAAGCTCCTCTTCATAAAATCTACCCTTAATATCTTCATTTCTTTCATCTTTTAAAAAACACGTAGTTGGATTGCTTAACTTTACTTCTTTAATTCGAAAAATTTCATTTGACCAGTTTGGAGTGTATCCCTTTTGAAAAGCTTCTCTGTATTTACTAATTCTAACAAAATCGTTTACTTTAAATTTTTGTATATGAGGATCTACAGTTTTTATACGTAAATAGGTATTCTTTAAAACCATATTTTCATTTTTTTCATTAATATCTATTGGTTTTAATCCTGTTGTTCTATGCTTAGTGTTATTATATTTAAACACGATATCTTTTAAAATAGACAAACATTTATAATTTCCTTGTAAGCTAAATTGTTTCCACATAAGATTTTTTAAAGTTCTATTAACCCTTTCCACAATACTCGCCTTCAAATTTGAAAAAGTACTGTATTGATTAATGTTGTAGTCTTGCATTAATTTTTTAAAATCTTTATTATAAAATTCTTTCCCCAAATCAGATTGGATATTAGTTGGAGGAGTTTTTGATTCATCCAAAATATGTTTCATGGCACTGGTTACTTCTTTTGCAGTTTTGGTTTTTAGTGGATAGGTCCATACATATTTGGAGAATGTGTTTATTACTACTAGTATATATCGATAGCTTTTATTAAAGTTTGCATAAGGTTGCATTTCAAGTAAATCAATTTGCCATAAATCATTTAATCCCTTAATTATTACACGACGTCGCTTATAATTTCTCCTTGCAGGCTTATGTAATTCAGAAACAACATCTTCTTTAATGGTTTGCTGCGTATTCATAACTGTTTATTTTTCAATTTCAATAGGACATTTTATTAATATTTCACCCCAAAACTCTCGAAGACTACTCAAATTTTTTCTATAAAATGAAAGTTCATCGCCAAATTTCAACTCACATCCTTCTGCGTTATTTACTTCGAACCCATTAACTTTAAAATATACGTCTTTTATTGGTATTTCTGCCTTTATTATGGTAGCAGATTTTAGTGGAAAATTATATTTAATTCGTTTGTCTTGTAGTAATCCAAAGGTGGCTGATTATTGAATGAGCCAACAAATGGTAAAACTAAATTATAGTATAATTTGACATTACTCAGGTCGATAATTTTTAAAATCTTTCATCACCACTTAACGTAAAATTAGAGACATTATCTCTTCCCAATATATGCGATTCGAAATTTGTTAATAGACATGGTGGTACACAAGGACACAATAAAAAATATTTTCTTTACATGAGATATTTATTTAATTATTTTTGCCTCACGCAATTCTTCTAAAATTGAAATAATCTCATTTAGATGGCCAGTGTGACCAGCCATTTGAGATGACACAGACAATTTTAATCTGTCTACTATCTCATTAATATTATCAAAATAAACAAAATCAACTTTTTTCGTGATAAATTCAGCATTGCTCCTGAACCACTTTTCGTAGTATGTCTGGTTTGTGGTCTTTGTGGTGGTCTTTGCACAGCTCTACATGTACTAGGTATTGTCATTCTGTAGTCTGGTTCTTTTGAAAGTGATGATGTTTTAAATATACCCTTTTTTGATAAATAAGGTTTTATTATTGTTAAATATTTAACATCAGTTGATCCTTGAATTTGACTATTTGGATCAAAATTCCTCCTATAAGCATTTGTTTTCAGAATATCCATATGTTCATCCAAATATTTTTGATTATATCCCACAGGATCCTTTTTAAATAAAAGTTCATACAAGCCTGTATTCCTTTATATTTCCGACCTTAAAATTTTTACGAACAAAATCTACTAGAGAATTCCCAACCCTAAACTTTTCGGTTTCCAAATCGTGTTTAATCCCATATCTGTGATCAAACCTATCTTCATTGTCCTTTATTGAAGCATCGATATAATATCTTACCAACGGATCAAAATTTTCTAGATATTCTTTATAACCCGGACCTCTTGTTAAATTTAATGTTTGTTCTCTAATTTCTTGAATGGAAGGTTCTTGAACTGTAGGTTCAATTGTGGTGTCCCTGCTTGGTGTTTCCTCAAAATTAAATACTTCATCATCTTGTATAAAGCTTGGTAGTTGTGAAGGAAGATTTCATAAATATTTGATTTTCTGGGTGCTACTTTAGGAGTGGAAAATGAAAAAGTTTTCTTCTGAGGGGAGTGTGAAGAATGGTGTTTTGCTTAATTATGGGTTCAGTTTTAATGGTCTTAATCAAATCATGTAAAGGTTCAGTAATTGGTTTAAGTTCTCTTTCCATACGAGTTTGTATTTGAGATATACCCGATTTTAAAGCATTGTATTTTTGTTTTAAGATTCTTCTGGTTTTTACCAATTCTTTAGCAATTTTTTCATCCATCTTAACAAAATAAAGTTATATTTTATACTACTAAAATAATATGTCAGTATATAGTTATATACTATAAATAAAATTATCAAATCCTTTTCTGTACCGTCCTTCGCTAAGTGAACAATCTTTGTCAATCACAACAAAGTCGTAATTTTTTTGCCAACAGATGGAACATAATTCTTTAAATTGTTGAAATGTCATTATTTATATGATCATCATATATATGCTTCAAATTTGTAGAATCTTGTTGAAAAATTATTAACAAGTTAGCATTATCTCTTATTAGTTGTTTAGGAATAGAGGAATAAGTTTGACATAAGTAGAAACAGTCCGTGTTTTTATGTCGACCAAAAGAAAAATAATCCCTCATTACATTTTGTTCACAACAAACAATATCATCGAATATTATAAGGGAGTTTGGTTTTATGTTATTTGGTTCCAAAATATCTTCACCATTGGAAGATTCAAAATAAGATATTTCTTTAATTGGTTTAAAGATATTTCTTAAAAATTCATATTTTGATTGGTATAAGGATTTCGAATAAACATATATATTTTCGAATCTTAATCCATTAATATCCGTAATTAAAGAAATCATTACATTTGTTTTGCCACATCCCGAAGGCCCAACTATTAAGCAACATTTGCAACTTCCACCAAATAACTTTCCATGTTTTCGGTATTCATTTTTGCTAAATTCAAAATTTTTAATGGGTAGTGACAGATTTTGCTTTTTAAACTTCATTCTTTGAGCATAACTATTTAAATAAGAACATAATTAATTATCGCTCATTATATATAATGGTTACACGAAGTACTTCAAACATTTATCGAAAGAAAGTTGACGGTAGAGGTTTTGTAAATAAAGTAATAAATAAGTTGCCGATAGAACTTCATATTCCGTCTTATAACTTTTGCGGCCCAGGTACGAAATTAAGCAAAAGACTTGCACGAGGGGATAAAGGAATAAATCCATTAGACGAAGCCTGCAAAGAGCACGATATTGCATAATTTTTCTGATTTAAAAAATAGGCACGAAGCTGACAAGGTTATGGCTAAAAAGGCATTTAATAGATTTAAGGCTTCAGATTCCACTGTAGGTGAAAAGTTATCATCATTAGCAGTGAGCGGAATTATGGCGGCAAAAACTAAATTAGGTATGGGAATACGTAAAAAGAAATTAAGACAAAAGAAAAGAGGACGGCAAATTTCATTTACCAATGCTGTTAAAAAGCACGAAGGGCGCTTATTGGGAAAAAATTTGCTAATTTAAAAAAGCTGCAAAGGTTGCCTTGTTATCAATAAAGAAACCAAAATTCAAGGTCAATGAACCCAGACAGAGAATCATTCCAATACCGAAAACTGGAGGGCTTCTACCCTTAATACCAATATTTGCTGGATTATCTGCTCTAGGTACATTAGCTGGAGCTTCCGCTGGAATTGCTAGTGCGGTAAATAAGGCTAAAAATGCACAAAAACAGTTAGAAGAACAAACAAGACATAATAAAGTAATGGAAAAAGTTTCGCTGGGAAGAGGACTCTATCTTCAACCATATAAAAAGGGATGTGGTTTATATCTGAAACCGTATTCAAGAAACTGCTAAGAATGCTACCTAGTCGACCTCTGACAAATATAGATTTATTAAAATATATCAAATTGCTAAAAATACCACATTTTAGGGGAGTTTTTATGAGAGATAACTTACCGAAAAAAATAGAAAACATGAAACTGGAATTGTTAATTTAGATAAAATTGAAGGAAAGGGCACTCATTGGGTTGCATATATAAAAAATAACAAAGATATAAATTACTTTAACGGTTTCGGTAACTTAAGACCTCCTAACGAACTTATATCTTATTTTCATAGCGATGGTAGCAGAAATAATGTAAAATACAATTATGATAAGGTTCAATCCTTTAATTCATTTAAATGTGGTCATTTAAGTTTAAAATTCCTTTATAATACAGTGTAAAGGAAAAAATATCTTATTCTTAAAATGTCATTTACTATTACTCTTTCGGGGAATTCTGCCATTTTAAAGTCTAAATTCCATCCTCCAATATATTTAGATGAAAATGTTAACTACGTTGTTGGTCTCACAAACTTTGAAACCTTTAACGCAATACCGAATATTGATGAAAGCAATAATAAAGTGTTTTTTGGGAATAATGAGAGCGTAATAATTTCACCAGGTAGTTACGAAATAGATGACATTAATAAATTTTTACAAACTGAGTTTCAGAAGAGAAATCATTCAGTTCATTTGTATGCTAATAATAATACACTTAAATCAGTAATTAAGACGGATACGGATATTTTTTTAAGGATGGAAGTATAGGGAAAATATTAGGTTTTAAAAACGGAACCATTCCGGGTGATGGCAAACCAAGAATGTCTGACAATCCCGCTGAAATTATAAAAGTCAATTCTTTATGTATTGATTGCAGTATTGCAGAAGGTTCCTATCTAAACGGAAAGCCAGTTCTTTTAATACATCAATTCTTTCCTAACGTTAGTCCCGGATATAAAATAATAGAAAGTCTACAAAATATTATATATTTTCCAGTGATAATAAAGGATATTAATAACATTACCATAAAGATTTTAGATCAAAATTTAGATTTAGTTGATTTTCGCAACGAAACTGTA
Source organism: Listronotus bonariensis (assembly GCA_014170235.1). NCBI lineage: Eukaryota > Metazoa > Arthropoda > Insecta > Coleoptera > Curculionidae > Listronotus > Listronotus bonariensis. The sequence goes on along the minus strand of JACEGR010002536.1, from coordinate 91,046 downwards.
ACAGTAAGGCTTGATATAAAAGAGGTATAATGGTTATACTGTACAATAACACCTGTTCGACAAAAAGTAAATTAAACCTATATAAGAAGAATAACCCTAATAAAAAAAAGATTAGTAGGGGGCCAAACCAGCAACAGATAACATCTCAGAATAAAGAATTCCTTAAATTTCTTGGTTTAACAGTATTAGTATAGAATGGACATCCTAAATGTAACACAAGATCTTCTCATAGATAATTCAATAATTCATTCAGAATATCACGCTTATGACCCTTATTTACCCACAAAATTAGGAAACAATGACCAAATAACAATTCCTTTGGTAGAAACTGAGAAGTACATACTTCCTTGAGAAAGCTTTTTGTACATAGAGGGTAAACTAACAAAAGAAGATGGGACTGTAAGCCAAACATTGAAACTGATTAACAACGAAATAGCATTTCTCTTTAAAGAAATTCGCTACCAAATTAATGGTATTACTATAGATTCCGTAAGAGATGTTGGTTTAACTTCAACAATAAAGGGATATTTATCTTATAATAAAAATGAATGTAATAAGCTAAAAAATGCTGGTTGGTTTCCTTTAGAAACATCCGAAGTTATTGACCCTACAACTGGAACTTTTAATGTCTGTATTCCACTTAAGTTTTTAATGGGTTTTTTGAAGACTATAAGAAAATAATGTTACATGCCAAACAAGAACTTATTTTAGTACGAGATAATTCAGATAAAAATGCTACAATTAATACTGTTGGAGCAGAGATTCCCAAAATTGAACTGACAAGACTGACTTGGAATGTTCCTCACATTTCTGTGGCCATACCGCAAGAACTAGCTTTAACAAAAATAATTAATAAAAACAGCGATATCTTAATTGCCTTTAGGTGTTGGGAGTTAACTGAAAATCCAGAATTATTAAAAACAAATCGACATAATTGGCCCGTAAAAACATCAACTAGAATAAACACCCCACGTCATGTAGCAATATGTTTTCAAAAAGATGCTAGAGACAAAACCACAACGGATATGAGCAAGTTTGTAGACATGAAGTTAAGAAATGTAAGAATTTATTTGAACTCTGAGAAGTATCCCTATAATGACCTATTTTTAGATTTTAGTAAGAACAAGTATGCTACTTTATACGAAATGTATTCGAAATTTCAGAAAGCCTACTATGATTTAACTCCAGAACCCATTTTCTCACCCAAAGAATTTAGGGAGATTGGACCAATTACTTATATTGACTGTTCTCACCAAAAGAATCAACTGAAACTGGAGCTGTTGTAATGAGAATAGAATTTGAGTTACATGAAGATATAAATGATAAGTATTCAGCTTATTGTCTTGTGTTACATGACAAAATATTTACCTATAATCCTTTAACTAAGAATGTGAGACAACTTTAATGCGCATGTTTGGTTTTTCATATAAATTAACAACCTGTGTATGTCTTTATGGCGACTATGAATTCAGAACTGGAAGTACGTCTATCTTCTTTTCTAAAAAACTTGAAGAAATTAAAACAACAAATAAAAGACTATTCTGATAAAAAGTATGTGTTTAAAAACTTCTCCTCTTTAAAATTAAGAATTTATAAGTAATCGACGTCCAAGGATTCAGGTTAGAAAACAACAGATTTTTACCCAAGGAACTGGCGGCGTTTAACGGTGAAAAAATATGTCATTAGGTCTTTAAGTCACCCTTTGACATAAAACATCTCCCACCACATTTCTACAAGCAAGCAAATTGGCTTATGAAGAATCATCACTGCATTTCTTGGAATGAAGGATTTACTCCAGTACACAAATTTTCGAAAATCATCCAAAACTTAACGGAAAAGGTAGACAATGTTTATGTGAAAGGAAAAAAAAGGCGGAGTATAAAAAAAGTATTCACTAAAGCCTGTGGTGGAACTAAATGAAGACCCAGCATTACAAAAAGGAGAGCCTCATTGTTTTTATCACACTATATCTCCATGTTTTTGTTCACTTAACAATGTATACCATTTATACAATAATTATTTAATGACTGAATAAAAAAACATATATAAAAAATTAATTTGTTTTATTTTAAAGAATATAATACAGTTCGTTTTAAATATTATACTACAGTAAGATCTTCAAATACATCCAACTTAATTTCAGAAGGTACAAATTTGATAACTTCGCTTAAATATTCTTCAAAATTCAGTTCTTTCATTTTGTAAAGAAATGTTCTGATATCAGATGTATGAAGGTAAATTTTGCAGGCTTCAACACCCTCTTCATATGTTTTTGCATCCTTCAATGCCTCTTCTGAGTCCTCATTTAATGCAAAAATTTGTAAGTCAAAAAATTTGCGCTAAGTTTTCAACAGCGGTTGTTAAGTTGTATGCTGGTCTAAATAAATGATACATTATGACTGATGGCTTTAAACAGAATTTTACTATTAAATATCAAATAGTTAGGATGGGACGGGGGAGTAAAACAGGAGGTTTAAATATTAGTTTTTATTTTCGGTACAAGATTTTACAAATTGATTGCATGCAAAATATTCTACATCCTCGATAATACATTGAGGATAAAAGTTGACTAATTCTAAAATACAACAAATATTTGCGCTTGTAGAATTTTCTAAAGGAGAAATAACATCGTATACATTTTTAATAATGTCTCCATTTTTAAGTGACAGTACATTGTAATATCTGCCAAAATCCTGCGATTTTAACATATCAAAACGATACTTTATTAGGTTAGTTAACTTTATGAGTTCATTTATGGTTTCACCTGCCAAATAGATCTCATTTGCAGCTTCCTGTGTAATTTTGATAATTCGTGATTCACCCATTCGCATAAAATGAACATAGTAGCCGTTTCCCTTTACTGATGGCCATTCATCTTTATTTGTAGAATAAATATAGTTCATCATCACCCCCTGATTATTTAGGAAACAAGACCATTCTACCTCATTGAAAAGCACAATATGGTTGTATTTAAATCCTCCAAGCTTGATTATAGGTTCGTATCTTCTTTGAAGAGCATATCCAATGCTAACCCACTTTGATTTTGACTTGTTCAAGTAGTATACACTTTCATTTAAGAGTAGACCAAATCTATCAGTAGATGTATTCATTGTGGTAATAAATGTTCAAGCTTGTGTTTCTTTGCTTAAATAATGGATTGGTACTAGGAGGGGGATATTATACGTTGTTTTAAACTCCTCCTATACCCACTACTGTGTATTTTTAGTATCTGGTAGGAATTGTTAATAGGAGGGGAGGAGCTACTCTCATTTATATCCACTACTCTCATAAACCCCCTACTATGTATTTTTAGTCTTTGATATTAGGGGGATAAGAGAACTAATAAAAGCGAATACAAAAAAATTTACGCAATAATATGGCTGCAGAACAGCAAACATCTAGTATTAGATCAATATACGACGACCAAGAAATACATTTTAAAGTGACAAAGGATATTTTAGACACCAGACAAATTATTCTTATAAATGCAGACCGGAATATAAACTTAACAGACAGTAAGAGTGAACAAGATAGCGGAGTTGATGATTCGGAAGAGGGTTGCGGTAGTGAGGCGTTAATAAGAATCAAACAAATAAGAGCTAGTGAATCAATCAAACCGTCTTATCTTAGTCGCTCTATTTGTGTAATACAGAGTTACATTACAGTAATTAGTGAACAACTAGGCGTCTTTATTTTGTGCAACCCTTGTTATTTTGAACATAGTATAAACGTGGCTTTAGGAACTTATAAACATGTTAATATCCACTATACAAAATCTGTAAATTGCTGTACAAAAAAACTCTCCTGTACCCTATGTGACGTTAACCTTACTCTAACAGTGGAATGTTCGGCTTGCCAATTTGTAATAAAGCGGTCAAGGCTAATATAAATAATCATTTGTTAGATAAAACCTTGTTAACACAATGATGAAATATGTTAATGCAGTGCCTGAATCTATGGTACAATTACCTAGAGTTTATTGTAAAATATGTAAGATAAAAAAACCCATCAGTGTAAACATAGAAGATTTTGTAAAAGATGTATTATAAATCATTGTATGAATGAGTGCTTTAAATGTATATCGGTAAACACATAAAATATTCATATCCTATTGTTTAGGCTACTCCGCATATATGTACTAAAAAATATCAAATACATTACATTATAACCCATAACGTAATTTTTTTATATGCAAGTTTGCATTTATTGGTTATTTTTACTCTCATTGTATATTCATTTTTATACAGGGTGTCTCCTACTTGCGGTAAAAAATAAGAGCTTATTCTTGCGTCATTTTTATGAAAAAATGTTTTGTTGATACACATAAAAATAAAACTTATTTTTATTAAAATATTTTTACGTAGCTTGATTAGTTTTTCAAAAAAAAAAATAAAATAAAATCTGCTAAACTGCATATTTCTGGATCATACAAGAAACGTTAGGGTATTTTTTCCTTTAAGTGTCATTACTTCTTATTAACACTGGTAGCTAGGGGGTAGAATAAACGCCATCCAATTTTTGTAAAAAACGTTCCCCTCTATCTCTTTTCGCAGATAACGTGGTAACATTTTAAATGAACACCCTGTATAACACCTATAATATCTAGTCTAACAAATTTTACTAAAAATATGGAGATATCGCGATCCAAAAATGATAAAAATAAAGTTATTATTTTTTATCTCAAACAGGAAAAGAGCAAAATAATGAAATATTGCAATTTTAAAAATGCACTTTCTAAATTAATGTAAGTGGTGCAAATAGACTACCTCTATCGTTTTTGCTAAGTAAATTTAAAGAGACACTTACACAATGACCTTAAAAAATATAAATTAATATAGACTGCTCCATTTAGGAATCTTTTTACTTTTTTATTTTTCGTGTAACTTACAAGTTTCATCTGCTGTCACCTATTAAGGCACTTGCAATATGTCTTTTTTGACATTACTTGGTAGTTTAATTACAATTTCCTTTTTGTTTTCAAGCAAAAATAAAGACATATTTTTATTAATTCTTTTCGCGAACTCCGTAATAGTTGACTTTTGATTCCATGTTTATAAAGCAAAATATCCATTATTTTTAATAAGAAATCACCTCCTAAATTTTTTTGCATTTGTTTAGTAACGCCTTGCACCTTGCTTAAGTCTCTTTCTTTGAATTTACTTAGCAAATGCGATAGAGTAGTCCAATTCCACCACTTACATTAATTTTAAAAAGTGCAAATATATTCAGAAAGTGTATTTTTACAATAGCAATATTTCATTATTCTAACGCTTTTTTTTCTATCGCGATATCTCCATAATTTTATCCCTATGTTTATTAAGCAAACCATTAGTTTAAACAAACAAAAAAATCACCTCCCAATATTTTACATTTGCTTACTAACCACCTTGTATGTGTACTTTTAGAATGACTTAAAGTGGCTTTAATTTTTATCGAAATCTAAGGTAGTTTTTTCTATCGCGATATCTCCATAATTTTATCCCTATGTTTATTAAGCAAACCATTAGTTTAAAGAAACAAAAAAATCACCTCCCAATATTTTACATTTGCTTACTAACCACCTTGTATGTGTACTTTTTAGAATGACTTAAAGTGGCTTTAATTTTTATAGAAATCTAAGGTAGATGCGAAAAAAATATATAGAAGTTTAGAAAAAACTTTAAAAAGTCAATGGTGTACTTTTTTTCTCAATAATATTAACTGTGTTATTCACTGATCTAATCTAGGCTTTACAAGTGCTTTATTATATTAAATGAGTGTACCAAATTTTTTATTCAAGTCAACCAAAAAGTTATATATTTAAAATAAATAACATTTATAACAGTACAATTTTTTTGTCTACAAGTTTCTTTTCAAATTTTTAAAAATTACCCCTCGTATACATTCATGCATACAAACAAGTTTCTTAATAGACAGTTTGCTTGTAACTATGAGCACGGTAGAAGATTGGGATAAACGTCTCTGTGAGATATGTTATTATTTTGTTTTAAGCGGAGAACTCATCTATTTTTGTAAAGACTGCTTTCTTTATCTAAACGTCAAAAAGTGTTATAATTGCTTTGTGCCCGGAAAAAAGAATAATATTATAAGGGTTTGTTTGACCTGTTTACCAAACATTTTTATAACCCATTAGGTAAGTTTTTTAAATTTATATTTTTTCGAATTTCGACAACAAAAAAATGACCAGTGGTGGTAATCAATTTCAGTCTTTTGATCTTCAAAATTCCTGTTAGGTTATTATGATCTCATGATTCCGAGGTGAGTTACCAGCCGTTGTTTAAAGCATAATGGAATAAAACGTGTTTGTATAATTGAATAAATCTGTTTTTTAAGTTAAAAATCATTACATAGCAAATAGTTAGTTGGTGAAAATTAAAGTTTTTGTGTACTTGATATTTAATGGTGAGTTATTATGATTTTTTTGTTTCTAAGCTAATATTTTAACAGAATATTTGAGGGGCCTAGTTTCAAAGTGTACAATCTCCATTTATACTTTTTAATACAACAGTGAGATAAATGCCACAATAGTTGTATGTAAATAAATCACCTTTTACGTCATGACTTAAGTCATAACAGAGTGTTCAAACTTAAGGAAAATTTCATTTTCATTTCATTCAATGTATAGGTTCTTTGTTTACTTTTTTAATAGATATAATATAAAAATCTTATTTTGGAGATAATTTGAAACTAGGCCCCTTATTTTATTAACGATTTATAATTTTGCTAAAAAATTAAAATATAAGTTTTTTGGTAAAATTTTATTTGATTTTCCATGGTTATATTTTTTTTATTGACTAACGTTTAAAGCCGATCTATTTGCTTTGAATACGTTTTGTATTTGACTTATTTATTCATATTTTTGGTAATATTTTGAGCTTATAGACCTCATATTTTATGAGACTAACAGGTAACAGTAAAGTAATAAAGGTAACTTAAACAAAATATTTGAGTTCAAATTGTGCAGTACAGTCTTTATTTAAATATAAATAAAAAACAAAGGTACATTAATGTTTTTTTATTAATATTGTGATTAAAAAATTATATAATGTAATGTTGTAAAATGTTCCTTAGTAGTTTTTCAGATAACAATTGATTTTTAAAATTTTCGGTTAGGGCAACCTTTTTTCGAGCAGTCCCAGCAACTCCCGACAATTTTCTAATAAGCTTCGATATTTTCTTATTCTATGATAAGTTCCTTTTTCAAGTGAGGTATTTCGGAAACGGCTATGTCGTGGTCCATTTTCAATAAATTTTTCCTTTGCTTTAGATCGAACTGCTTCTGTCATCTTAATATCCAGGGTGGTAGTGGCTTTAAATTGGCTGACACTTTGTTGTTGACTTTGAGGGAGGTGGGTGATGGCTTCATATTGGCTTTGATTGTTGATATCCTAATGTTGTAAAATGTTCATTAGTAGTTTTTCAGATAACAGTTGATCTTTAAAAATTTTTTTAGGGCAACTCTCTTTTCGAGCAGTCCCAACAACTCTTGGCAATTTTCTAATAAGCTTGGATATTTTCTTATCCTGTCCATAACTTCTTTATTCAAGTGGTGTATTTCGGAAACGGCTATGTCGTGGTCCATTTTCAATAAATTTTCCCTTTGCATTAAATCGAACGGCACTGCTTCTGACATCTCAATATCGGTGGTGGTAGTGCCTTCAAATTGGCTGTCACTTTGTTGTTGGCTTTGATGAAGCTTCATATTGGTTTTGATTGTTGTCCTCGACTGGAATGATGGGTATTCCTTCTCCTTGGTTTTCGACTGGCCCTTCTTGTACTAATTGTAACAAATTTTCCAAGACATCATCGAATCATCGAATTGCTTCTCGTTTGCAATAGTGTTTATTGCATTTTCAATTTCTTCTTGTTGGTCTAACATTTGTTTTAACTTTTCAACTGAAGGTTTCGACATATTCTTTTTTTTACTTATATTAAAATATAGACTGTACTGCAGGATTTGAATTGAAGTCTGTTTAATTTTCTCTAGTATATATACAGATTTTCTAAATAAAAATGCAGTTGATATGTTCTTAGGGCATTAAAAGTAGGGGTATTTTCAACTCGCGCAAATAACCTCTTACATTACATTAAACTCTGATTTTTCTAGTCGTACCTTGTTCCATAAAATAATTTATTCCACAACTTTGCTACAGGATTTAAAGTATCTATCTATTTTCAACTTGTGTAAGGAACCTCTATAGAATCCATTGAACTCTGATTTTTCTAGTTATAACCTGCCTCCCGGTATTATAAATATTTTCCCATCGACTATAACCTGTTGCTAATATATGCGGCAACTATGTTGCAAGGTTTTAGCAGTTAAAGTATCGACTTTTTCTGTTTTCAAATAGCAACGCAAATACTCAATTTAATTGAACTATGTAATTTTTCTAGTTATACCTTGTCCCTTGTATATTCATACGTATACATAAATAATTTATGCACAAGTTCTTCGACCAGTTTTATTTCCCATGCATATTTTAACAACTGGCTTGCGGATTTTTAAAGTTTTATTGCAGGGTCAATGGCAGATTATTTGAATTTAACCACTGTATATTCTTATTAGACTCTTTTATAATATTTACTTTTATTTGATTTATTTAAACAAATCGAATATTGTTGTTGCAAGTGGGGCACTGTTTTTGGGATGTCACGGGTCCATCGTTTTATTTATATTGAATTTTAAAAATCAAAATCAAAATAAGATGTGAGCCTATAACAATCTTTTTCGAGGTTGTTGCTTGAACGCAATATATATTTTTGAAAAAGCTCACTACGCTGGGCGAAACGTCAGATGTGAGCTATGTAATGAAGTATGTTTAATTATTAACAAAAATAAAATTATACCCAAGAAAAATAAATAAATAATTATATGTATATATATATATATATATATGTAAGAATTCGGCTACCATGGTTGGTTGTTTAAAAATTACGGAGTCTCCAAAGAAAATGGAATACCCCGGGCACCGACCAAGACGGCGACACGTGTTTCGTCTTCGTTAAGACTTGTCATAGCCGCTTCAGGTCGATAGACACCTTGATGATGCCCCGATTGACTGTAAATATTCTTTCTGTATCCCAGAACTAACAAATACAGACAACCGGTACCATCTCACCAAGAAATTTAATCAAGGTGTCTATCGACCTGAAGCGGCTATGACAAGTCTTAACGAAGACGAAACACTGTCGTCGTCGTCGAGCCGTATTCCATTCTTATGGAGACTCCGTAATTTTTAAACAACAACCATGGTAGCCGATTCTTACAGGTTATTATTTATTTATTTATTTTTACAGTCATTAATGAGCCATATGCCCAAAGAACTTTACCTTTTATTAATGTATTTATATCAAGGCTCAAGAACCATTCACTTATATATATATATATATATATATATATATATATATATATATATATATATATATATATATATATATATATATATATATATATATATAATAATTTTGCGATTTATTTGATTTTTGTGTGAAAGTAGTTGAAAAATATTTAAATGTTAGTTAAAAATATAAGAAGTTTGCAATAATAGGCAAAACATTTATTTATTTTTTTTTTTATATAAGTGTACGTGTCGTTTTGTGGGTTTTTTTATATCTGAGTTGGTTTGGTCTTATACAGTGTGTGTCCCAGAATAGGTGTTGCAAGAGGAAAAATGAACCAAACATTTTTGAATTTTAAATTGACATTTTGGGTAAACTGGTCGGATGGTCTAAAACTAAGAAAGACAAAATTTTACTCCAATTGGGGTTATACAGGGTGAGTTATACCTAAAAATATAAATTGTATAAATGTGTACATGTTGTAGAGAAAATTTGAGGGTAAAGCATTAAAGTAAAAAAAAAGGTTTTTACCATTTTTTTACATAACGCATAAAAACCTAAAAAGCAATAAGGAAATTAAAATACAGCGTTTCCTAGGAAGTTCTTACCAAATGGGAAACTTTTTATTTTTAACTTTACAAAATAAGGGCATCCTCATAAAGAGTCCTGCTTGATAAGAAAATACATTTTCACAAAAATAATTGAATGTTTATTGTACAAGGTGGCTTAAAAAGACTGGTCACCAAATTAATATAAAGGGTATTTTCTTACTTTGATACTTTAAAGGGTGCTTTCCTACGTCATTTTATGAAGAAAAGCTTTTTAAGTTTATGTCCCGAGTGACTTAGTTTTTAAAATACATAGAGTTAATGTTTTAAAAAGATAAATCTATACTAATATATAAAGAGGTAAAGTTTGTAACTTTGTTTGTGAGTTTGTTTGTTTGTAGCCGCTAAACTTTGGAAGTACTGAATCAATCATACAATTTTTTTCACAATCAAAAAGCTACACTATTCAGGAGTGTTATAGATTATTTTACTATGATTAAACAAAAAGTTCAGATATTAACGCCCAACGAAGTGGGCACGGGTCGGCTATCTTGGATAAATTATAACTTTGTAAGGTTAAGTTTATAAGTTTCGATTAGTTCAATGGTAAAATGCTTCGCCTGTTACACGCGGGCGGCCTGGGTTTCGATTCTGTCTGTGAAGGAAAAATCCCTTTTATAAAAATAATAAAATAAAAAAGCAACCGAATAACTTATTTAATGTAGATTTTTTTCTTTGATATTCATTTATACTAATATTATAAATAAAGAATTAAAGTTTGTAACTTTAATTGTTTGTTTGTAAAAGCTAATTTCCGGAAATACTGAACCGATCATAAAGTTTTTTACAATCAGAAAGCTACACTATTCAGAAGTGTTATAGGCTATATTTTGTTACGATTAAACAAAAAGTTCAGAGAAAAATATAATTAACTCCCAACGAAGTGGGCACGGGTTCGCTAGTATTTTATAAATATCTTAAGTACCCTTAAAGCGATAACCAAATTTGGTATGTTTGTTTGATGTAATTAAGCGTTTGTAAAGCTTTAACTAGATTGTTTTTATTAAATCCAGTTGCGTTTAAGTGGGCATAACAGCCAATATTATTAAACGAAAAATGTACGCCACTGGCTTTTAAGTAGTTTTTAATTTTTTGTTAGTATAAAGCAACTAAAAGTACAACTTTCTAGTATCATACATGTTTTTCGTATCTGGCTTCGTATTTAAGATATTTAGAAAATACCGACTTTTAAAAAATTATTAACGCCCGGTATCTCAGAAACGAAGTAACTCTGGACATATGTTTATAGGAACTTTTCTTAATAAAATGACATAAGAAATTACTCTTTAAAGTTTCGTACCTCAGTTAGGAAATATCCTGTATCTTAATTTGGAAACAATTCTTTTTAGGCCACCCTGTACATCAAACCTACAAATATTTTCATGGAAATGCCTTTTATTAATTAAGCATGACTTTTTATAAAAAAAGAACTTCCCATTTGGTAAGAACTTCTGAATACTATAAGATTATAATAAAGATTTCTGGTAAAATTTGCTTTTTCGTGCCGAATATTTAGGTGTTTATGCAAAACATGTAAAAAAATAAACAAAACCATTTTTTCTTTCCGTTATTGCTTTAACTTTAAATTTGATATAAAGTTTGATTTTCTACAACATTTACTTATGAAATTTTGTTTTAATTTTAAAAACAAAAGTACTTTACTCCTAGACATTTTACACATTTTTACTAATAACTCGCCCTGTATAATATCAATCTGAGCAAAATTTTGTATTTCTAAGTTGCGACCAGTTTTCCCAAAATGCCGATTTAAAACTTAAAAATGTTAGGTCCATTATTTGTCCTCTTGTTACAGCTATCCTGGGACACGCTGTATAAAAGGTGTTTTGGAAACGGATCTACATAATATGTAGTTAATTAACTGATACATCATTAAATTTGATTTTTATCAAAACATTTTTTTCTATGGCTTTTTTTAAGAAGTACAAACCTCCAATGGTAGAGGGTTGGCATTTAAAATCCTCGCCTAAGTTAGGGTTGGCGGGATTTAAAGTTCAAGGCTCCATAAGTGGTTTAGGGTAAATATTTTTAGAAAATTTTTTGGAAAATGCAGTGACGTACCATTTTTTTCTAAAAATATTTACCTCAAACCCCTTATGAAGCCTTGAAACATTAAATCGCGCCAACCCTAACTCACGCCAGGATTTTAAAAGCCCACCCTATACCATTGGATTTGTAAAAAAACTATATTTACGTGTTTGATTAGAAAAAAGAAGAATGACGATAAATACATACCCTTATGTCAGCTGTTTACAACTGGTTGGCAGGTATTAGGTCCAAGAAGAAGGTAGCCAACCCTGTTGTGGCATGATCTACATACTATAAACTTTTTATTTATCTAAATTTAAAAAGAAAAAATTGTGACGGTACTAATGTAAATTTTTTAAAAATTTTAATTATACTATATTAGGCCTGCATATGGTTTGCCAACCCCCGGGAATATTTATTATTAACTTCTATTTCTAAAAAAATATTTCACTAGAAAGAAGGATGAGAGGTCCATTTATACATTGTGTTTCCGCGGTAAGAAAATCCAAAGGCATATTCCTAAGCCACTTTTAAGAAAAAAGTGCATATAAACATAGCTCCGAAAATGCTTTGTTTTTAAGATACAAGGTGGTAAACTTTAAAAAGAAAACCAGGTTTTTAATAATATCTTAAATATGCCTCATTTGATTTTGATAAAAAATGGTTAAACCCCTGTAATTAAAATAATAAATAATAAAGGATATTTTTTACTGTAAAATTTAATATTAGCAATACAAAATGACTAAAAGTGGTTTTTATTTTTTATGCAAAAACCGTTTATCAAACAAATCAAATTTGCTTAAAACTAAAAGGGAATTCAAAAAAATATTTGCATTTAAAAAAATGCTGTGGTGCACCGTTTTTTCTTAATAAATATTTACCCTATACCCCTTATGGACGACACTGGTAATTTTTTTCTGGCATGTCAAAAAATGTCCTATAATACATAGGAGACGTCTTCCATTTTTTTTTAAATATCTAGATTGGTATCAAAGCTATAATAAACAAACGATATATTTTTTTAAATTTTAACACCCCGTAGTCCGTAGTTCAAAAACTAAGATGTATAGGACATACGTTTATATGAATTTTTTAATTAATTTAAACCTTACCACCATCTTTAGAGATATACATATTGTCCACGAATAAAATGGATTTTTGTTAAGTGATTTATCATATTTTTTTCTCGTAAAAAAAAATATGGTTCACGAAGAAAAAATGTTGATTTTGTTAACAGGGTTTGCAAAAACTTATCATATTTCTTTATGAGTAAACTACCTTTGTTTTTAATTTTCAAGCAAACTATCATAAAGAAAACTTATTTCGAATTAAGTTTGTAATCGATTAAAATAATAATTTAAATTATTGAACTCATTGAACATTGAACATAATTTGGCGAAAACGCCTTCATAAAAATTCGTGTCCAGCTGAAAAATTGTGTTGGGTAGAAATTGGAAGGAAGCAGGTGTTTTAAAAGCAAATTATAGGAATTTTTAGGTCTTAAATTATAAAAATTTAAATTAATTAATTTTTGATAAATCCAAACTCAGTTTCTTGAAACTTTTTGATACCCCTGTAACATTAATAAAGTTATTATAAATGCACACATAAATTTTTTAAATGATATCTTACTTAAAAATTTAAACCAAATTACCTAGTTTACTCTTGAAAAATAAAATCAGGTTTATTAAGTTTTCGCGAGCCTTCTGTTTGTTGGGTGTTGTGTTTCATGTAGTTTTAAATAAATTAGTTAAATGTATTTAATAAACTTTACTTTATCACCCTTTGTAATGGTTTTAAGAGAGCCCTTTTGCAAAGTTTACTTACTTTTATACAAAGTTTTAGGCCAAAATATTATGTTTTATAAATAAGTTCTGTTTTAAATTTTCTAAATCCCCCTCGTTTTATTTTATTTGTTTGGAAATACATTACATAAGAATTTTATCTTAGCTACATTGACGTACAGTGTGGCTTTGCAAGTTTTGATCAAATGAAAACTTTTAATTATTAACTCAAGGAAAAAATATTTCCTATACAGGGTGTTCCACAAGAACTGCTGCGATTAATTTCTAAACAAGTATAACCACAAAAATCGTACCAGTCTACTTTTTAAATAAAAACCCCTATTTTTTATTACCTTATCTTATTAAGCATTTAAAAAAGTTTGTCTAAGGATGTCTCTTTCGAACATTTTTAGTTTTTGAAGTATAAACAAGCAGAGTCTAAAAAATAAATATTATATAGGATATTTCATTTAAAATAAGATAGCTGACATTAACTTCCGGTATAACCGTAAGTGGTATAACTGTCAAAATATTTTAGTCGTATCGTCAGTGATACTGACTTTATAATCACGAAAAAAAAATTTTTGGTAAATATTCATGGAATTGTAACCTACACAAAAAAGGCATTGGTGATAAATATTGTTTATTACTTTGTTGGTTTAAAAGTAAAAGTCAGTAACATATCGGTTAAAAAATAATGATAATACATATAAGTTATAAATTTAATAAAGCTTTATTGACATATTAAACAAAAAACGGACGGGTTTTCTTTTTTTTTTCATCACATATTTTGTATAAAATCGTTAAAATCATAAAACTTCCTGCACCTTGAAGAGTTGCTTGGTAAGTTTTACTTTTAAACCGACCATTTGTATTTAGCCGATAGTCAAATAAGCAAGTAAATATTTAGTATCGACTTACCTACTACAAAAATAGCCCAATATATTTTCGTTCTATCAAAAAACTGTAAATAAAAATAAATATCTACAGCTTTAATTATATTTTTTATCGATATTATAGACAACTTAAGGTCCCTACTGTATAACTACCTGAAATTTCATGAACCATTTATCAAAAGTTGACAGTTATATGTAGCACTATAGGCCCCAGGTACACGCTGTAGTAAAACTCGCTCCGTTTTTGTAGCAATTAATGTGCAGTAGTATTTAATACTTTGCAGTGGTATTCAATACTTTTGTGTGTGTTCATTCTTTATAAAAAAATTTGCTTGTAAAAAAATACATTTTTTTTCTGTATACAAATACAGGGTTCGCAAAAACTAAAAAAACAAGATTTTTCTTCTAGTAAAAACTACCTTTATTTTTAATTTTTAGCAAAATGTCATTATGAAACTTTATTTGGAATTATGTTTGTAATTGAAAAAACAATACAATGCAAAAGTTTATTGAACTCCATAATTAAGCGAAAACGCCTTGATCATATTGGTTTACAGCTGAAAAATTGTGTTGGGTAGGAATTTGGAGAAAGCAGTTTACTTTTGTAAACGAAATCATGTTTATTAAGTTTTTGAGAACCCTGTATACAAAATCAGCATTTTTTCTTCGTGAATCCTACTTTTTTCAAGCAACAAATTTTTATGAAGAATTACTTTTTTCGAAAAATAAAATTTTATTGTCCTTTTGTCCTCTTGTTAACCCCATCCGTAGACAGTCTGTATACATCTCAAACGGTATTTTAAATTAATATATATATATATGTGTGTAGAGGTGTCATACCGGGAGTATATCCGTTGGTCATTCGTATTCCTTGCGGAATTTTGCAGACGTTTCGCCAAGTTCGCACTTGGCATTTTCAATGCTATCTAACTGGTGTCAGATGATTGACTGCTGTTGAGTCGTGTCGAATAGCATAGAAAACCAGCGTCCACTTATTAGACAAGTTTCATTGTCCAGCGGTTATTAAAAATTTAATTAATATTAAAAACCTGTCTAATAAGTAGGCGCTGGTTTTCTATGCTATTCACCACGACTCGATACAGCCTCACTGATGAATACCTGTAAGGCAGGCGAAACCGGTCTGGGGAGAGAGTCGTGGTGGATAGCATAGAAAATCAGGATGTTTTCTTTTAACTGTCTGAATTATATATATATATATATATATATATATATATATATATATATATATATATATATATATATATATATATATATATATATATATATATATATATATATATATATATATATTGTTCCGAAACACCTCGTATAAAAACACGTGCCTTCGTTTTTATACCTTTATTAACAATGTAACGTAACTATGGTTACGTTAGTATGGTGGAAGACTTCTGGCCATTTACTGAAGTAATCCATCGCTACCAATATATAGCGATTCCCTGATTTACTAACTGGAAATGGCCCTGCTATGTCTATGGCAATTCTTTCAAAAGGTGCCCCTACATTGTATTGCTTCATCTTGCCATGGCTTCGTGTTTTCGGTCCCTTGCTGGAAGCGCAGTCCTTACACATTCTGCACCAGTCTTTTACGTCTGCACGACTTCCCAGCCAGTAGAACCTTTCTCGAACCTTTTCAAGAGTCTTCATAACTCCGAAATGGCCACCTCCTACACCATTATGCAAGGCTTGCAATACTTCAATACTTCAGGAATCCTTTTGGTTGGTAGGATTATCTGATGTTTATGGATTTTGCCGTCAGAACTTTCCCAGACCCTTTGTAATAGGCCACCTTTAATAACCAAAGAGTCCCATATGGCCCAGTACCCTTTATGTCTTGGAGACTTTGAAGCTATTTGCTGATATTGTGGCCTTTTTACATTTTCTGTCTTAAGTTTGACAATGTCTCCAAAATCTGGATCTTCTAGTTGTTCTTTTGCCAAGATCTTAGGGTCCCATTCTTGAGAGCACTGGATGCGTGTTCTTCGGCAGTGGAATTCATCGGGATCTTCTTGCTCTTCTCGTCTGCTGCAGTGTTTGCATTCGTCTGGGCAGGGTCGTCTTGATAGAGCGTCAGCATTCTTATGGTTCAGTCCTTTTCGATGTTCGATTTTAAAGTCGTATTCTTGAATACGTTGCAGCCATCGGGCTATCTGACCTTCAGGGTTTTTGAACTGAAGCAACCATTTAAGTGATGCATGATCCGTTCTTAGGTGAAATTTCTGACCATACAGGTATTTATGAAAATGCTCCAAAGATTTGACAATAGCTAAAAGTTCTTTTCTGGTGACACAATAATTTCTTTCAGGTTTGGACAGAACTTTGCTAAAATAGGCTATAACTTTTTCTTGGCCAAAATTCCACCAATAGCAGTGTTGCTTGCATCAGTGTCCACAATAAATGTTTGATTTGGTTGTGGATATGACAACACCGGGGATTGCACAGGGCTTTCTTTAGGTGTATAAAAGCTGCTTGACAATCTTCAGTCCATTCGTAGCTGTTGTTGTTTTCCGTAAGATGATGTAATGGTCTTGCAATATCGGCAAACCCATGTATGAACCGTCTGTAATAGGTACACAATCCCAGAAAACTTCTAATTTCATGCTTGTTCTTTGGTACAGGCCAGTTCTGGATAGCTTCAGTCTTCTCTGGATCAGTTTTTACTCCTTCTTCGGTAATTATATGCCCAAGGTACTTTACTTCTTTCTGGAAAAGGTGACATTTCTTTGGACTAAGCGTCAGCTGGGCGGATCTAAGCTTCTGAAAAACTTCTTCAACATTTTTCAAGTGGTTGTCAAATGTTTTTCCAAGAATTATATATGTCATCTAGATATACTAAGCAGGTTTTCCAAGTTAGTCCCCGTAATGTTAACTCCATCAAACGTTCAAATGTAGC
The DNA here is from genome assembly GCA_014170235.1 of Listronotus bonariensis. NCBI lineage: Eukaryota > Metazoa > Arthropoda > Insecta > Coleoptera > Curculionidae > Listronotus > Listronotus bonariensis. Next base: position 73,462 of record JACEGR010002536.1, on the reverse strand, counting down.
AGGGGCATTGCATAGTCCAAAGGGCATAACATTAAATTGCCACAGTCCGGTCCCGGTCGAGAAAGCAGATTTTTCCTTGTCTTCCGGATGAAGTTCTACTTGCCAATAGCCACTTTTTAGGTCTAATGTGGAAAACCATTTTGACCCCGTCAATGTGTCTAGGGTGTCGTCAATTCTTGGTAGTGGAAAACTGTCCTTCTTCGTGACGTCATTCAGTCTTCGGAAATCAACACAGAATCTGGTGGAACCATCTTTCTTCTTAACTAGGACTACTGGAGATGACCATGGGCTCTGGGATGGTTCTATGATGCCTTGATTTTGCATGTCTTCAAGTAACTTTTCAACTTCTTCTTCCTTGGCTAAAGGAATTCTTCTGGGAGGTTGTTTTATCGGTGTTGCGTCTCCAGTGTTTATTCGATGTTGAACTACACTGGTTTTACCCAAATCTTTTCGGATAAAGACAAAACATCTTGATTTCTTCTTAAAAGTTCTTCCAGCATATATACTTGGACTGGGTCTAACAAGGATTTTGATGAAATCACCAGGTCTTGTAGAGCATCAGGTAGTTTACGTGTGGAGACTCCTGCAGGTGTAGTACAGGGATAGGTAATTATCATAGCAGCAGGTTGACAGGTACCGATTTTGTCACCCATTTTAACCTGTTGAGGGAAATCTTTCAGGTTCATCATTCTCACAAATACCATATTTCCTTTGGTTTGCGCCAAAGTTCTTGCTGGTAGAATTCCTTTAGCGTATAACGGACAATTTTCTACTGGTTCGACTAAAACTATTTCACCTTCTTCTGAGTCTTCAAACCTTGCCTGTATGATGCTTTCTGAGTTTGGCGGTAGAATGACATCTTCTGTGAGGATAACTTCTCGAATCGAAGCTTCACTCTGGTAATCTCATTACGATCTCTTCATTATTTGTTCGCAGTACCCGTTGTGGAAGGTCTAGTACAAACTTCTGATTCTCCATAATGTCAAGGCCAAGGATCACTTCGTCCAGGATGTCGGCAACAAACACGACATGGATTAATGTTGTTGTTCCTAGGGTTATTCTGGCTTCATGTATGCCTTTAATTGGTATAACTTCTCCATTAGCAGCTTCCAAGAGGTAATTCTTTTCAGGGCGGAATATTTTACAGTGAGCAACGATGTTCGGCCTCACGATGGTATGTGTGGAACCAGTGTCTAGAACCATCTCGCATTCCCGACCGCATACGTTTCCAGGTACTACCAAGCTGGAACCATTGTTCTGCAGCCGGGATACTCTAATTATTGTTGTTGATGGGGCTTGGTAGCACCTAGCCAGTTTTCGCCCCTTGAAGCTGGCTACTGGGAGTTTTCCGGATCGCTAGCAAGGGCATTTGACTTGGTACAATTTCTTTGAATATGCCCCTCTTTGCCACACTTCCAGCACAGGATGCCATTTTTTCGTCGGAAGGTCATACTGTTATCCCCATCGGTTTGCTTTTTACGTACGATTTCTTGTAATTCTTTTATTAATCTGGACAATTCGTCATTTGAATTGGCGTCTTGTGGTACAAAATTCGTTCTTTTAAGTCTTGGCTGATTCCTGGATGTTTGCTTAGCTGTCTTAAAATGAAGTGCATAGGCAAGAGCTTCAGACATTTTTTAATTCTGGCCATTCTTAAAGCTTGATTTATATCTGAATCACGTAGACCTTCAATGAAACTACCCACGGCTAGTTCTTGTTTTATTTCTTCTGGGTATGTCGGGTATGTCAGATTGGTTTCATGGTGGTCATCATGGTTTCTTGTTTTTCCATCATTTGTTTAATTAGTGCACTTAACTCTTCCATAACTGCTTGCTGTCTTTGTCTTGTCTCAACTGGCATTCACTCTTCTTACCACTTCGGCTTCCTTGGGTATCCTCGTTCCGCTTCTGACACCAAATGTTCCGAAACACCTCGTATAAAAACACGTGCCTTCGTTTTTATACCTTTATTAACAATGTAACGTAACTATGGTTACAATAACGGCAAAATCTTAAATTGTCAATGTCTCGAAGTTTACAGCACAAAAGTCGAATCTGTACTAACTGATCGGAGGTTTCCCGTCGCCCTTTTATAGTATGGTGGAAGAGTAAAGAATGATCTAGAATATTCGAGAAATATCGTGAAAATTCCATAGTACATGATGGCATAAAAGTTATTAATGGATAATTCGGGCGTTTTCGGAAACCTTCGAAAGTGATGAAAGAACTTGGAAAAATTAAGGTAAATTATTTAAATAAATTAACAAACTAAATTAAATGATCCTAACTCTCTAAAATTCTATAACCTAAACACATTTTTGAAAGTCTGTAACAATATATATATATATATATATATATATATATATATATATATATATATATATATATATATATATATATATATATATATATATATATATAATATATATATATATAATATATATATATATAATATATATATATTGTTCACAGACTTCAATCTATCTAATAAAAATGCATCTACAGCCTTGCATAAGCCACGAGTCTAACTTAAAACATGAGTTTGATTTTTGCAAACACACATGTACTTACCCAGGACCAAAACTATCAGAAACTTTTAGTAAAGGAAATGGTTTACATAAGAGAGAACAACAAGCTGTCAATGACAAACAAGATATAAGAAATTAATCAGTTTACCACAACTTAATTTATTAAAACAGCTTTTATCTACATAGGTTGAAACTTACGATCAAACTTTATAATATTTTAAAATCTCTTTATCTCTGTCTGTATATAGTAAATAAATTCAGCACATACCCAAATGAAGAAAAAAACACATCTTTATCTTATTTTAATAAAAGGATAACACTAAAAATAAAAACCTTTCATGCTTCTTCTATATTTAAAAAAAAGATAAAAGGATTTCGATCGTAATAAACATTTGAAAGTTCACTACGCTGAAACGTCAAATGATTGTTATAAATGAAGTCTTTACTATAATATATTTAATGTAACTCCAAAATTAATATATATATATATATATATTAAGCAGTATATATATATATATATATATATATATATATATATATATATTAATTTTTTGGGGTATAGTTTTTTATTAAATATATTATAATTAAAAGACTTCATTTTATAACAATCATTTGACGTTTCGCTCAGCGTAGTGAGCTTTTTCAAAAAATTTATTACGATCAGGGAAACCAACCTAGAAATAATTGTAAAATAAATTATCCACTTTCATAACAATTTAAAATATTACACAACAACACTTATTTTTTTATGCAGAAAAATAATTGCACAGAAACGTACCTCGAAAAAGATTGTTATACGTTCACATGTTTTTGATTTATTAAAAATAAGGGATTATTTTGATGTAGGAATTCCTTTTATCTTTTTTTTAAATATAAAGAAGCATAAAGGTTTTTATTTTTGCGTTATCCTTTTATCGTTAAAATAAAAAGAGATTGTTTTTCTGATTTGGGTTTGTTGAATTTATTTACTATATACAGACAGAGAAAAGATTTTAAAATATTATACAGTTTGTCGCAAGTTTCAACCTATGTAGATAAAAGCTGTTTTAATAAATTAAGTTGTGGTAAATTTGGCTTAAATTTCTTATATCTTGTTTGTCATTGACAGCTTGTTGTTCTTTCTTTATGTAAACCATTTCCTTTACTAAAAGTTTCTGATAGTTTTGGTCCTGGGTAAGTACACTGGTGTTTGCAAAATCAAACTCATGTTTTAAGTTAGACTCGTGCTTATGCAAGGCTGTAGATGCATTTTTTGTATATTTATGACCATTTAACCTGTTTTCTAAGTACTGTGTGGTCATACCGATGTATTTTTTGGGCAATTAAGGCACGGTATTGAATATATTAAGTTTGACTTCTTTTTGGTGGGTACTTTGCTTTTTAAAGGAGTATATAAATTTGCTAAGCGATTTTGTGCCTTATGGCATACAACTATATCGTGCTTTTTAAGAATGTATTTAATTTTTTCCGAGAGGTTTTGGGTATAAGGCATTGCAATGCATTTTTGAAATTAACTGTGTTTTTAGGGTTTTCTTGAGCTTTTCTACGGTTGTAGAATTTAAAGGTACGCTGCTTGATAACTCGGTTAATGTGTATTTCAGAAAAATTGTTTTCTGTTAAGGTTGCTCTTACTTTATTAAGTGCTTCTACCCGGTATTCTAGTGATGTCAGCGAGATTGCCCAATCAGTTAAGCCAATTATAACACTATTTTTTTGTGAACTTGGATGGTGTGAATTTTAGTTTAAATAGCGACCCGACCAAGTTTTTTAGTGTACCATTTCGTTTTAATATTACCGTTATGTTCATTTTTTATCATGGCTAGATCTAAAAGTTAATTTGGTTGTAATTTTCCTTTTCTGACGTAAATTGAAGTTTAGGGTGAAAATTATTATGTTTTATGCACGCACAGAAGAGCCATCTGTGTCTTAGATATTTAACTAAATAGGCATTAAAGTGGGGTGGATATAAATTTGCCTCCATTTAGTTCCCCATTCAGGATAAGGCGTGGCGGAGTCTATATAGTTGTGTTGTATGTGGTATAAGGTACCAAAACTGTGCAACAAAAATCAGATAAATCAACAAACAGCTAAAAACACCAAAATTATAAAAATGTGTTTACTTTAGTGTCCAAATAAATAAATCTGATAAATACAACTTTTTAATTTTATTTACCTACATAAAATACTAGTCACTAACAAATATCTATTTCACACCTAGATGTTTTACTTCTATAAGCCCCCGTATAACCACTTAAGACCCTTTTTTTTTATTGGGCACCAGATGGCACTGGGGTCAAATCTAATAGTTTCACACGGAAAGACTTTATGGCGCTGGAATTGCTTATTTGGGGCTTGGGCAAAACCTCAAAAACAGATGTCACCGTTGTTTTACTTAGTATCAAAAACGGCCGCAAGATGATGCCATGATAAATTTATCAGCGTCGTCTCAAATTATTTATTTATTTACGGTTAATATTCCACTACCTACACAGTATGTACCTACCCAAATAAATATAATGTAAATGTTGCCGAATATTACTTATAAATGATAAAACTATAACCACTGAACAATATTTGTATATGTCTTTGTTTGAAAACTAAAAATTATTTAATGTATGCCATAATATTATTATCCTTACATAGTATAAAATAAAGTCCTTTTTTCGGTCTATCTGTATGTATGCTTAGATCTTTAAAACTACTCAACGGATTTGGATGCGATTTTTTTAAATAGATATAGTGATTCAAGAGGAAGGTTTATGTATATAATAATATCCAAAAATATATATACAGAGTGTTTAAAAAATATATATATTTAAAATTTGATATTGGTTTTACTATTCGTACCGAATTTTGATGCAGTCTTTTTAATAGATAGAGTGATTCAAAAGGAAGGTTTATATGTATTATGATATCCAAAAAACATATATACAGTGTGTCCAAGATAAGGATCCTAAGCATGGGAATCTCAGTACCTATTGGAGATACAGCTTAGGTTAAATTAGGAAAAAGTTGTGTTTTTTAAAGCTTATTTACATGCCGTATAAAAACTTAAATCATTTTCATGACCTGCTGAGATATTTGGCAAAAACCAAAATTTGACTATATCGATTTTATTTTTTTCTGACTTTATATGAAGGGATATAAAAACAATAACACTTTTTTATTGGCACTTTTTAGCTACTACATGATGGTATTTTTAGATTTTATACCCGACGTTTCGTTTTCAAGAAACCATCATCAACTTTATTTTTTATATGGCTCGAAAAAAAGTACACCCTGTATCTGATCCCATTTTTTATAACAAATTCAACGATGCATCACATGTCATATTTTAATTTTTAATTAAAAGAAAAATTGCATTTTTTCTATTTTTTTAAAGTTATTTTTAAGTAGGCCTTGCAAAAAAATGCTTGGACGTTAATACCTGTTACCGTATCTGTAACATAATTTAATATCATTATAAAATAGTATTTGTCGTTATTACCCTGTTTGTCGAGTTGTTGTTTTTGGAGCAATTGTTCTTATCGTTACTGTTCTCTATTATTGTTTATTGGTGAATAGCTAATATCTTATTGTATTATTACGGTCGAATATGCAGGATGGCCATTATAGCCATGAAGATAACTTTGACATGCTAACTTGCTACATTTTGTGCTGCAAAAATAAATGAATGTATTATTTCTGCAAATTATGGTAAATACATGGACCTGGTATTTTAGTTCCTAAAATTCCACACCACATATTAAACCTAAAACGTTCTTGATGTTTCGATATTTTCTTAACACGCGGATTTTGTTGAGCCTAGTAATGCATATTGCGACGATTGAAGATACCATGAATAGTTATATAATACTTTCGTCGGATCATATTGTTTTTGAAGAGAAATTTAATTTTCGTTCGAAATCTTCCGGTTTAAGTCCTAAGCAAATCTTAAATTTATAGGGGTGATCTATTTTTACGCAAAAAAATTGAGCTGTGGATTTGGCTACTCCTACATTTTGTTTAATTTGTCAAGTTGATATCTCAGGGTTCTTAACAACTGCTTGTAAAACATTATTTGGGGTTTCTTCTAAAGATTCCTTTTTTCGAGATAAAACTGGCTTTTTAAATTTCGAGCCAGCTGTAAGAAAATGGAATTACATGGCTGTTTTCTTTCTGGATATGTATAAAGATAAATTGCCGCTGTATTTACACTATTTGTGTGGCACAAAATGTAGCACGTTAGCATGTTAAACATTTCTTCAGGGCTATAATTGCCACCCGACGATAATAACACAATAGATATTAACTATTCACCAATAAACAATAATAAAGACAACAGTAACAATAAGAACAATTGCTCTAAAAACAACAACTTGACAAACAGGGTAATAACGACAAATACTATTTTATAATGATATTAAATCATGTTACAGTTACGGTAACAGGTATTAACGTTCAAGAATTTGTTTGCAAGGCCTACTTAAAAATAACTTTAAAAAAATAGAAAAAATGCAATTTTGTTTTTAACTAAGAATTAAAATATGACATGTGATACATCGTTGAATTTGTAATAAAAAATGGGATCAGATACAGAGTGTACTTTTTTTCGAGCCATATAAAAAAATAAAGTTGATGATGGTTTCTTGGAAACGAAACGTCGGGTATAAAATCTAAAAATACCATCATGTAGTAGCTAAAAAGTGTCAATGAAAAAGTGTTATTAGTTTTTTATATCTCTTCAAATAAAGTCAGACAAAAATAAAATCGATAAAGTCAAATTTTGGTTTTTGCCAAATATCTCAGCAGGCTATGAATATTTTTTCAAGTTTTTAAACGGCATGTAAATAAGCTTTAAAAAACACAACTTTTTCTAATTTAACCTAAGCTGTATCTCCAATAGGTACTGAGATTCCCATGCTTAGGATCCTTATCTTGGACACACTATATATTAAAAAAGTGATTTATATTTATAATTTGATATTGACGTTACTATTGTCAACGGATTATGATACGTTTTTTTAATAGATAGAGTGATTCAAAGGGAATGTTTATATGTATAATATTATCAAAAAACATATACAGAGTGTTCAAAAAAATTGAGTTTACATTTTAAAATTCGGTATTACTCAACGGATTTTAATGTGTTTTTTTTAAATAGATAGAGTAAATTAAAAGAAAGGTTTATATGTATATTAATATAAAAAATATATAGAGGGTTTAAAAAAATAGTTTCAATTTAAAAATTGATATTACATAATGGATTTTAATGCGTTTTTTTTTAATAGATAGGCTGATTTAAGAGGAAGGTTTATATGTATAATAATATAAAAAAACATATCCAGAGTGTTTTAAATCTGATATTGGCTTTAATATGTGGTTCTTTTTAATAGATAAAGTGTTTTAAAAGGAAGGTTTATAGGCATAATATCAAAAAAATAAAGAATATGCACAGTATTTAAAAATATTTTTTATTAACGAAATTTCCCCGTGCCGACATATTGTGATTTTCTTTTATTTAAAGTTGGTAAAATAAAAAAAACAAAATTCTAAAATGTTGAAAATTCAAGTAAAATTTCAGAAATTTATTGAAATACTGAAAATTTTAAATTTGCTAGTAAAATTTCACTAAAATTCTTTGAAAGTTTCATCTTGTACAACAAAAAATATGTCATGTTCAAGTAAATAGTATTATATATATATATATATATATATATATATATATATATATATATATATATATATATATATGTATGTAGAAAATGAGCTAAAAAATTTTAGGTTATAAAGGTACAAAGTAACAAAAGTATTCTTAGTATTTCATGTTAACTCTTATAATATGTGCTGTATTCTGTATTTGGAAATTTTATAATTAAAAAGATATTTTTAAAGAGCATGAAATCTTGACAATAATAGGCCTAAATATCTTGAAATGCTTTAGGTTCTATAAAAAAAACTTAGATTCTTTCTACAGACTGTCCACGAATGGGGTTTATAAGAGGAAAAATGAACCAAAAATTTAATTTTTGGAAAAAAGTCATTCTTCATAAAAAAAAATTCCTTGTAAAAAAATATCATTCACAAAGAGATAATGTTAATTTTGTATACAGGGTACGCAAAAACTTAAAAACATGATTTTTCCCCAAAATTAAACTACCTTTATTTTTCATTTTTAAGCAAAATATTTAAAAAAAATACTTTTAATAGCACTTTAAATGACTTTATTATTGTTACAGGGGTCTCAAAAAGTTTTAGGAAATTAATATTGAAGTTATAAAAATTAATTATTTTAAATTTTTATAATAAAATGTCTTAAAAACTCTCAAATTTCTATACAACAGAATTTTGGATGTGATCAAGGCATTTTCGCAAAATTATAAACTTTGGTAAAATGTACCATTGTTTTTATCGACTACAGTCTTAACTCCAAATAAATTTTTCTAATGGATATATTGCTTAAAAATTAAAAATAAAAGTAGTTTACTCTTGGGGAAAATTATGTTTTTAAAGTTTTTGCGAACCCTGTATACACAATCAACATTTTCTCATCGTGAATCATATTTTTTACAAGCAAAACTTTCATGAAAAATAACTTTTTTTTGAAAAGTTAAATTTTCGGTTCATTTGTTCCCTTGGAAACCCCGTCCGTAATATTCTGTATAACAGTTTACTAAAAAAACAACCGCCGCCGCGCCGGCTCTAAGTTCTGGTCTCTCCTCCCACATACATACTGGGTGTCCGGAAAGGAAAGGTCAAAAATAGTAGGGGTGATAGAGTGAGCCAAAATAATATTAGTACTTCATATAAAAGAAAGTTCTATCACGCTTCGTTAGCAAGATATTGACCTTCATAGTTGGAATAAAAAAAAACTTACTTCAATTATAACTTTTGAACTATTTAACCAAGTACCAATGATATTTGGGCTTCTAAATAACCCTATTGCAGTGCTTCTTTTTTAGGTAAACGGTTGTTCGGTAAGTCGGAATTATACAGGGTGCAACGATTTTTCATTTAACGTATGCATTTTTAACACAAGCGACAAAACCGACATTTTGCTAGGACTGTTAAATTCCTGTATTATTTTTGTACAAAAAAGTGTACTTTATTTAAATTGATATCTTGGACCGTTTTTTATAAAATCGCATTTTAAGTCAAGACATACCAGCATTTTGTATGTAATAAAAAATTCAGTTTTTAATAAAATTAATTAAATATGGTAAAATTCTTAAAAACAGCTTTTTACTGTAATATAAATTTAAAGGGGCTCACAAACGCCGTTTTTAATAATATTACCACAATTTAATATCTTTATCAAAAAATTTGAATTTTTATTACATAAATAATATTATGTCTGGATGCAATTTTATAAATAAAGGTCCAAGTTATCGGTACGTACAAGTATGTACAAAAATGATGAAGATATTAAACAGTCAAAGCAAAATGTCAGTTTTGTCAGTTGTGTTAAAAATACATACAATAAATGAAAAAAACGTCGCACCCTGTATAATTCCGTCTTACTGAACAGCCGTTTATACTTCTTTTCAGAGGTGTTGACTGTTACGTCACGTTTCGTGACGTCATATCGAAATTAGGGCACGTCGTATATTATGTCATATACTTAACCAAAAAAAAATGACGTTTTAATTTTGACGTTAGAATATTTATTAAGGTGGTTATACACTTTCGTGATAAATGAAGGCCGTTCCACACTAATGATATAATGTTTATCAATACGACATTGCGGTCTTATTAAAATTATATTGGGAATTTAAAGGCAGGAATATTAAGGAAGTATAATTAAATTCCCGATAAAAATAAAACACAAAACTCATATACAGCATGTCGTCTGCTGTTGGCGATTTTAAAACTATTTATTTATGTGACATAGGTATAAAAATAAAATTTAAGATATACAGTAGCATTAGAACTACTTAACTAAACCTAGCCTAATTAAACCTAATATTGCCCTTTTGGCCAAAATATTTAATTTATTTTAACTTACATTAAAGAAATCTGTTACAATATCTATTTATGTTACCAAATATCCTATTAATTGGAGACAAAACTTTGCTTCCAAATTCAAGAACAATCCTACCATAAGGTATTTACAGTTTGTCCACATATGGGAGACTTTTTAAGTATTTATTTTTATGAAAAATAAAGTTACCCTTTACCAAAGTTTTGCTCTCTGACGAGGCGCGAACCGAAGTGGCAAGCAAATAACTTGGTGGCCAGGTGGTGAGCTAGTGGCAGATGAAATCTTTAAAGCCCTAAAGAATTCACATGCCAATATCTCACCAACTCGCCGCCACGCCTCTTGTTAGTCACTTCAGTGCACATCTTGCCTAAAACAATTACTTAAATGACGGTATTCTACGAAAGAAACTACAATATTTCCCATTTAAAGTTTTTTCGTAACTTTAAGAGCAAATGAGTTAAAGAGAGTTGTAAAAATTGCTCAGAGATAGATCATAATAGCCATAAACTGTTTTTACGCTAGTTGTTGTTTCAAAACTAAAATCTTATACAGACAATCGATGCACAAGAGAACAAATTAATCAAGAATTTTATTTTGCGAGAAAAAGTTACTCTTAATAAAATTTCTTGATGGTAAAAAAATATAATTCACGCAAAGGAAACGTTGATTTTTGTAACCAGGTTTCATAAAAACTTCAAACACATGTTTTTTCTAAAAAGTAAATTTTAATTATTTTTTATTTTTAAGCCAAATGTAAATTTATTATTATATTTTTGAACAGCACACAGTGGCAAATTTTTAACATTTAGCTGGACATTATGAAAAATAACAATGTTTTTTAATTCTTTGGCTTTAGCATTATTTTATAGTGCATTCACCCACTGATTTAAATTTGCCATTTTTTGGTGATAACAAAAAGGCATACATTTTTTGCGGACTTCAAAGTAAGTATACATAGGAATGTCTTAAATCTTGTATTTTTAGTGTTAAAATACGTGTGTAAAAGGTTAGTTTTACGGAAGTGCTAAATTAAATATTAAAGTTATTTATAATGGAAAGAATAACTGCAGGTATGTGCTAAATATTTCTAGTACTTGTTTTTTTGTTGTTTATTCCAGGCCTGTTTTACAATTAAATATAGTAGTAGTAAAATACATTTAAATTTTATTCACACTATTTTATTTTCAAAGAAAGACATTTTGAGTCCCGCCAGATCCCGCGTAATTTTTTACATAACAATATCAAATATACATTTCTACACTCGAATATATAAAAAAAATTTGCCCCAATCTGCCCCTTACCGTTTTATGATTTTTTTAGTTCCTTGTGCTATACCTCAAAGAAGTCTTTTTGAAGTATGGGTAGACGAGCCGAATAAAGACACAAAAAATGGGAGGATGTTTACTCATATTCTGAATTACTTTGGCCTGAAGAATATAAATGAACAGATTGAAGGGGTGATAATGACTAAAATAGTCAGGCTTGCGAGTAAATTTTCCACTAAATGGTCCGACTGCAATAGAATGAGGGATAGATTGCTAGCCAAAAATAGTTATTGGCTGAATAGCTGCATCTATTACCTGAGCTAGAGCCATATATACAGGGTGTTCAAAATCCACCTTCAACATCTGGTAGTCCAAGAAGATCAAAAAAAAATTGAAGAACTTAGTGAAAAGAGCAAACGACGAAAGGTACAACCAATATTACAAAGTACTTCAACCGATGAATTAGTCTATGCTTCACAAAAAGTTTGTATGACGCTGAAAAACGTAATGCTGCCGCACTGTTAAAAGAGGTTGTATCCGCTTCATCCGATCAGAGTCAGACTCTAAAGCTTAAAAAGGCTATTCAAGAAACGCGAGCTTCAATTGAAAAAGTATCTAAACAAGAAGCTCTAGCTACGTACTTGGATGGCAAAATGACTAAGAGGTCTTATATGGCTATACAGCAGAGACTTAAAAGTAAAGAATGCAAAGTTTTACCTTCCTATCCTTTTATAACTCAAGCAAAAAAATATTGTTATCCAGAAGACATTATTATAATAGAAGTATCCGCAGAAGTAAGTTTGCAGTCTTTGGTGGATCATACAACAAAGCGGCTTTTTGATGTGCAGTGGAAGGTATTTAAACAGTTTAAAGATCAAGTAAATAAGGAGGAATTTCTTTTTAAGTGGGGTTGCGATGGCACATCCGGCTTTAGCCAGTTTAAGCAAAAATTTGGCGAAGAAAATATACAACAAGACGACAGTGCAATGTTTGTATTATCATTAGTGCCACTACAACTGTGTCATCTCAAAGAGGATTCTAGAATGTGCTTGTGGCCAAACCCTATACCATCAAGTACAAGGTATTGTCGGCCATTAAAACTTTTATTAAAGTCTGAATCATCGCAACTAATAAAGGATGAAGTGGCACTGGTGGAACAACAAATTAATAATTTAAAACCGGTAAAGATTCACATAGAAGAAAAAGAAATATTAGTTTACCCTAAATTATTATTTACAATGGTTGATGGTAAAATTTGTAGTTCCATTTTAGAAGTTTCGTCCCAAAGATGTTATGTATGCAATTGTTTCCCAAAAGAAATGAATAACCCTGAAAAACTTAAAGAAAAAATTGATAATCCCGAAAACTATCGTTTTGGTTTGTCAGTGTTACATCTAAGGATTCGTACTTTTGAATGTTTGTGTAAAAGTTTAAAAAAGATTACGATCTTCAACTTTTGTAACATTCTTACTATTAACTTTAAAACTAAAAAAAAACTTTTTCTTATTGTCCGCCAACTTTTTGAGTTACCCTGTATAAACCAAAATATTTAAGGCCGCTTTTAATGACATTTTACCAAAAAAATATACTTTACAAAATAGTACCGTTTTCTACTTTGCTTTATTTAATATACAATTATTATCAAGATTTAAACAGTAAGATTAACTTTTATGTTATTTTCCTAAGGAAAAACTGAAAATTACAGTTTTTTTTATAAGTATTTGGTCAAAGAATAGTTTTTATTTATATTATTTAAGATATGTTTAAATAAAAAATTAATATTTTTAAATAAATGTTCCGATTTCTTTAATAAAATAATAAAGATTTTTTTTACTGGGCAACACTTAATTTAACATGTAAAAAGGGTAATTTAGTCTAATTAATACATGTATAATGTTTACAACCGAATGTATTTGCTTAATATTTTGATTATCAAACAGATTTGTTTGGAAATAAACTTTATATTTTCTTCAAACTATTTTGTCCAGCTAGAATAGACGAATTTGCCACTGTGCAGCATTAGCAGTTGAAATACAGACATTATCAGTCAATTTATTTTTTTACTGGGATATCAAAAAGTTTTATAAAACTGGTGTTATTATAAATTAATTATTTAATTTTATTAAAATAAACAACAACAAAAACATTCCAATATATTTCTTTTATGGTTTAAGAATATGCATTTTTTTAAATTAAAGACGATACAAAAAATACCAAAAATAAGTAAGTGCCTAATCAAAAAATAAAAAAATGTTTAAATGGTATTTTAAATATTTACAAAAGCTAACTTTTTTAAAATATAACGCCCTGCATCTTAAGAACTAAGAAATTGTGGACCAATGTGTTTTATTTTGATAACAGAATTCCACCCTAGCAGTTTTTCATCACAATGTATAAACACCCTGTGTATATAAACTAAATTTGAACAGTCTATCTTAAGGTTCAGTACACGTTTATAAGTTTGGCCAATAAGTTAGGAAAATAAAAATAGTTTGCCAATTAACGAGTATATAAATATTTTTTTGTTGGTGTTCTGTAACTATGGATGTGGAGACTGTAGCAGCCGAGGCAATTTATTTGTACAGTGTTTCCAATTTTTATGGAAAGGTGCACCAAACCAAAGTGATTTAAAAAATGACTTAAAAGAAGGTGCTGAAAGCTGAGTTTCTATCGAAGCAGAACAAGGTAAAAATATATTCAGTTTTCCATATATTATGTTGACATTTATAATATGAACTTAATTATAAAAGTAAATGAAGGGAAAGAGGGGTGTCCGGATCGTAGCATGTAAATATATTTAATATATTTTTTAAATGTTTTTAAAGGGATACTATGAACAATCAACTTTCTGAGCTGCTTGCAGAACCATCGGATTAGTTCGATCATTTTAAACGGGTGTCATATGCCGATTTTAAGAATCTTCTACAAAAAATTTCCTTGATAGTTGCAAATTAAGACACTAACTGAAAGAAGCTATACCAGAAAAAATACGATTTGCATTGACGCTAAGATTTTTAGCTACTAAAAAAGCTTCAGAAGTTTACACTATCTATTTAAAATATTTAGTCCACTTATTTCACTTCACTTAATAAATTGAAATCTGTTTGGCACTGAATAAACTTCTAACGACATGATTCATTCCTACTTTTATGCATTTTTATAAGCCCTATAAAAAATATTTGCCAACATTAAATAATTTGAACAGATATAATTTCATTGGAAACTACACTCCTCAAAGAATTATCGCATATGCTCGATTTTTTCCATAAGCTTCAATACAAAAATGCTTTCATTTAAATGGCCATATCTCTTTTAATTATTAAGGTATCAAGACAATTAAAAAAAAGAAAATGTTAAGGAAAGGTGGAGCTAACACTTTATCGTAACCGTTGTTATTTACTGTTATCAATACATCCTACGGGGTGATAAATACAATAATTAATAGTTTAAAAAAACTAAAAAAACACGCTTTTATATGCAACCGAACTAAAAATTAAAAAATAATTTTTCATTAAAAAAATATTTTCACTTCATAGTAAAAAGCGTGGGGTGCTTAATATATTAAATGTTATAATTATTATATTTGCCAATATCTATGATGGAAAAGTTATGAAAAAATAGTAAAATGCACCCCACGCTTTTTACTATGAAGTGAAAATATTTTTTAATGAAAAATTATTTTTTAATTTTTAGTTCGGTTGCATATAAAAGCGTGTTTTTAGTTTTTTAAACTATTAATTATTTTTCATTTTTTAGTTCGTTATATTGCACAAAATTCTTAATATAACAGTAAATTAGAACATACTAATTAATTAAGCAGCAAAAAGAAAATAACCAGCCCCCTATGAAATGACAATGGTAGCAAATTTTAAAATTTGCAAAAGATTGCAACTCACTAAAAAATTTCTTCTTCATTAAGTAGCAAAGTTTCAAATTTTGCCAACAGATGGCACTCAGGAAATGTTTGGACCGTTGTCAACACTTTGCAATCCACTAAAAAATTTCTTCCTCATTTAATAGCAAAGTTTGAAATTTTTCCAACAGATGGCATCCTAGGTGTTGTTTTTATAATATAATGGAATTTTTTTCCTGGCGATTAAAAAAAAGATAAAGGGATACTGTTTGCAGATTATTGCATTGTCATGGGTCCTTAATACGTGTGCAAAGTTTCAAAGAAATCGAATAGCTGGAAGTTGGTTAAAATTAGGCTCAAAGATTCCGTTACATAGGCAGCCAGATGGATAGATTGATAGATAGATAGATAGTTACAACCCAAGTTAATAAAAGGTTGAAAGGGAGGAATCTAATTTGTGATTATAAAATATCAGAAATGAGTAAGGGTATAATTTATTTACAAATGATATTCGTCCCAATTAATAGCAGATTATATAGGCCGTCTAAAAATTATTAATTTTTTTCAATTTTTTTTATCACCCCGTAGGATTTATTGGTAACAGTAAATAACAACGGTTACGATAAAGTTATAGCTCCACCTTTCCTTAACATTTCCTTTTTTAATTGTCTTGATAACTTAATAATTAAAAGAGATATGGCCATTTAAATGAAAGCATTTTTGTATTGAAGCTTATGGAAGAAATCGAGCATATGCGATAATTCTTTTGAGGAGTGTATTTAAAGCCATTCAGTTGGTGCTTGACAAGTGGTATAGGTTAAACAGTTTACATTTGCTGATGGAAGACGGCTGTGTGATAAAGGAGATGTATATGACCATTCAGATTGATCCCAAACTGTTAAAAGAGCCTGGACGAGTAGTATAAAAGTACGAACTATTGGGACCATTTTGCTTTTTTCGATGTCTGTTCATTACCATGTTGCCTATTTCAAACATAATTTCTTCTCGTTTATTCTCAGAAAATTTTAACATTTTTTTGTAAGGAGTCTACCATACAAATCGCATTCATCATCTTGTCTTGCTGTTTTTCTGTAAAGTACTTTTTTCAGTGTAGAAAAAGCATTTAGCATTCCCTTGCTGGCCTCTGTTAATTTTGGCGGATCTTTCGCAGCGTTTAAAAACTGAAACATTTATTTTATTAATTTCGGAATTGCTGCTAGTCCCAGCTGCAATGCCAGATTTACTGCTGGTTTCAGGTACAGGAGATATCAAGTCTATATTCGTGCTTGTTTCCTCTTTATTATATGTCGTTTGCAAGGTCTGTAACAAAAAAAAAAACTTAAGATTATTTTTATTTTAACTTGTATAATTATGTATATAATTTTAGATGCCCGAAACTGCAGAAGGATGAAAATCCATCCAAATTACATGAGTATGGCGTTCCCCATTGCTATTGATGGAAAGCACATTATTATACTGTCACCTTCACATTCATATCGGAATATTTCAACTATAAAGAAACTTTCAGAATCATTTTACTTGCAGTGGTAGACAGTAATTACTGTTTTATATTTGCCCATGTAGGCTCTCAGGGCCAAATAGTTAATGGCGGAGTAGTTAATCAAAGTGTTTTATACCGAAAACTATTACGATAAATTTTAAATTTTTTCTCCCCTTGTTCACTACCTAATGGCGATATTGATATGCCTTGCGTATTTTTAGGAGATAGTACATTTGCAATCAGTACCCACATAATGAAACCTTTTTTAGGTCATTATGCCCTAGGGTCTCTGGAGCAAATATTTAATCAAGAATTGTCCCGTTCTCGGTAAAAAGTAGAAAATTCTTTTGGTATACTCTTTGCCTAATTCAGAATGGGTATTTCAAAGACCTCTAGAGCCCACCTAAGCCTCCATTGTTTGGATGACTTGTCGTTATCTACAGTGCCGTATTATCCATTAGGCTGACTAGGCTACAGCCTAGGGCGCCATGAAAAAAATAGGCGCCCGACAGGGGAGTAATAGGCGCTAGACAGAGGAGTTTTTAAAAAGGGTCAGGTGGGTATTATAAGAAATCCTCTGTGAATAAAAAATAGGCACAATGGAGGTAAAGACTTTTTTTTGCTCTTCAAAATTTTTTGTTACGCAAAATAGGCGCTCTGGGACTTGTAGCCTAGGGCGCCTCTACAAGGTTAATACGGCCCTAGTTATCTACATAATTATTTCAGAAACAGTAATACAAGATAATTATACACTTTTAGGTTCATTTGATACTTATAATGCTAACGGAGAAGTAATTCGGCCAGGTGTATGGAGAAATATAGAGATAATGCTTTTACGACAGATATACGATTGGATTCTATGAACTATTTTTATAGAAATGGTAGATAACTAAACTTTGTGTAAAATAAAAAGGTTGGCAATTGACTAGAAACTGTGCGCAACTCCGATTTTGACCAAATTTTGTACACGGAGGTTTTTTGGGGCGCTGATTACGAATCTTAAAGAATTTTTAGGTGGAAACGTTTCGTTTCCGAGATATATATCATCAAAGTTGGTATTTGAACTATCCTCATTTTCACTATATCCCCCTTCTTTTTACATACAATTCTTAATTTTAATTTAAAGTGGTATTTATAAAATATTTATATATATTTATTTGTTTTTTACCTTTTAAAATCTTATTTTCCTACGTATTTTACACTTTTTTTTAAATATATTGCGTAGCTTTATTTTCAATCTTTTCAATTATCGTGAATGCGCCGGAGCAGTTTATGCATGGCTTGCTGCGTTTTTAAAGGAACCCTTCTTAATTTATTTAATAAAACGTGTAAAATACATAGAAAAACTGGGGTTTAAAAGTTGACAATCAAATATTGTAGGCCACTTTAGCTTTAAATCAAGAATTATGTGCAAAAAGAAGGGGGAATATGGTGAAAATAAGGTTAGTATAAATGCCAACTTTGATGATGGATATCTCAGAAACGAAACGTTTCAGACTAAAAATTCTTTTAGAATCGTGATCAGCGCCCCAATAACCCCTGTGTACTAAATTTGGTCAAAATCGTAGTTGCGGACAGTTTCTAGACAATTACTTATAAAAATGTTGTTTTACTTACATTATTATCCTCGTTGTTAATTATGCTGCGGCACTCATACACATGCTTTAAGAAGTTCTACAAAGGCTCGTAAAATAGCCAAATGGGATTGTAAAGCTCGTCCTCATGCCTGATTTTTTGACTGCATTTTTCTTGTGATAGAGTCTGAAGGTAGTCATTGGCAATTCTTTTTATAGTTTATTGACAGGTATAGGCACATTATAAGCTATACGATTCCAAGCATTATTAATCTAAAATAGAAAATAACAGATGGAATACATAAATTATAACATTTTTTTAGCATGCTCACCTGTCATATAAATTTACAGTGTATAAATTGCAGAATTATTGGTAAAAATATCCATAAAATATTAAGAGACCTTTAAAACAAAAAATTACGTTATCTTACCTGCCGCATACACTGCATAAATCCGCGTTCTTATTACATGTTCATGTATTTCGTGTAAGGTACGCCCATGGGACGAACTAGCAGTCAAGCGTTTATATTTCTTTTATAATCTTCATGTTTTTTACTCCACTTGCATTGATTCTTTGTAAGGTAGATAAAGATACTCCCAAGGTACCAGAAACTCTCTACAATACAGTAATATTATAGCAAACACATAGCAAAAAAAAATTGTAACTTACATTAAATACAGCACTCACAGGTTAAAGAGGTTTGCCTGCTTCTGTCTCCATTTAAAAATATTTTAATAACTTTAAAATAAGAACTTGTTCGGCTTCTGTGTCTCGTTGCGCCATATTTAATAATAACAACAAACAAACACTAATATATAAAAAAATAGTATAATATTGAAATCACAAAACGGCACTAAACGTTTCAAACTGTTTTGAACTAACATTCCATGGAAAATTTCAATGTTTGATGTTAGACACGGGGTTACAAACGTCACGCAAAATAGGTTTGTTTTGGGCACTAATCAGATATAGTTTTTTTATTTACTCAACTTTTATAAAGATATATAAAATATATAAAAAATTGGAATGCCTAAAATATCGAAAATCAATAATGACAGTAACTGACACTGACTGATTGCTAACGATTTTTCTCCGACATTCGTCAATGACGTAATTTTTTTGTCACTCTTGATTTAAACGACATGAAGCAAGAACAACAATGTATGACGTAACAGTCAACACCTCTGAAAAGCTCTATAATAAGCTTTTATAATGAGGTTATTTAGTAGCCCAAATATTGCTCGTACTATAGCAACAGTTTAAAAGTTTAATTAAAATAAGTTTTTTTATACCTCCCTAACGAAGCGCGATAGAACTTTTTTATATAAATTACTAACATTTTTTTATCTTTGGACAAACCACAAAGACTAAAAGCCTAAATATTAACGTACCGTGGTTGTCTTAAGCGAGGTAAGAGGGAGTTTGTTGACACGGGACTTAAATACTTTGGAGTTTTGGGGAGGAAGGAAATATCTCCGCGGGCAGCAAGTTTCACATTCTAAAAATCTAGGGATAAAAGAACGAACAAAGTGGAAAGTTCGGGGCCTGTCCAGTTGGACCCTATAGGGATGCATACGCGCGGCACCACGAGTTTCTCTGTTGGGAACCGTGACTGGAGGAACTATACTGGACAATTCTTCAGAGCAGAAGCAGGGAACTACCTATAAAAAGCGAGAAATCCCCCACAGCCCGATGATAATTAAGAAGTGCAGCATGCCAGACCTGGTCAAAAGCTTTGGATATATCAAGAGCAATGATCTGGGACTCACCTAGAAACTCAAAAGACTTATTCCAGCAGTGTAATTCGAAGGAAAGAAGATCTGCTGTAGATCTTTTGTGGCGAAATTCATACTGCTGTTATGCAAAATTTTGTGTTTTTCGAGATACTTAAGAATTTGTGAATTAATGAATTTTTCCATTACTTTACAAAGAACTGAGAGAATTGAAATTGGTCTATAGTTAGATGGAAGAGATTTAGATCCTTTCTTGGGAATAAGTTGAACACGTGCAGCTTTCCAGTTCTCCGGAAAGATACCTGTGTCGTAAGAAATTCAAAGAGCTGAGTTAAGATTGGTGCAAGTTCTGGAGCACATTTTTTAAAACGACTGCTGGTATGCCGTCCAGCCCAGACGATTTTTTGGTGTCAGGAGAAGAAATAACACGCTTATTGTGTTTTACCTTAAAAATAATATCGGACATTTTATGAGGAACAGGGGTAATAGCTGGAATTTAATGATTTACGGGAGGGTCAAGGGTTGAAATAGCAGCAAATTGTTTAGCAAATAGTTATGCCTTTCCTTAAGCGGTAAAAATAATTTAATCTTCCAAAGTTAGTGGTAAAAAAGAACTGGTACAAAAATTCCTACTTATGTTTTTCTCAAAGGACCAGAAAGATTTGCTGCAATTTGGGCAAGAAAGAACTTTGTTTTGAATACGATTGTCGAAAGAGTCTTTGGCTTCGGAAATTGTTTGATTGTAGTAGTTTCTTGCTTTAATGCTGGCGTGTCGGTTTTCTGGACTAGGATCCTGTAAAAACTTCTTGTGAGCCGGAACTTTTAAAATTCTAGCTTTATCACAAGATTTGGAGAACCAGGGTTTGTTATTGGATTGTTTGGGGTTCTTAATGGTGTGTGGAATATAGGTTTCAATGCCCAATTGAATTATTTCAGTTAGTTGATAGCAAATTTTAGAAGGATCACGAGAAGAACAGCAGATGGAATCCCAGTGGCAAAGAAGTCCCTCAGACCATACCAGTCGGCTGAGTTGTAGGGCCATACGGTGCGTGGTGGCATACATGCATTTACCTCGAGATGTGCAGGGTAAGATATAGTAACTAAGTCATAATCTGAGCGACCTCGGGGAGCTGTGACAGATGCTTGAAAGAGTTCGGGGTTGGTGGTGAGAAAGAGATCTAGGGGATTTGAACTAAGAGTTGGGCCTCCTGGATGCACCCCTCGCCCGGAGATCCGAATGGAGAGGTATTTTACCTCCGGAACATTTTACTTCCGGGTGTGCCGCCATCATTTGTACATAGTTTGGTACATAAAATGAGAAGTTCGCAGGTTTTGGACGTGGAAAAAAACTACTTTTCTTCAAAAATGTTGCCGACGCGACGTTTCGACCTTTATTGTGGTCTTTATCAAGGCTGTAAAAGACAACGCGTTACAAAACTGCAGATAACAATCCTTATACAAGTACAGTAGAATTTGATATAATAGAAAAGTTAGTAAATAAATAAAAAAATAAAATAAACAAACAATTTTTACAGAGTGATATGCAGCTGAAACCCATAAATAACCTCCTCTTTTTTTTATTATTATAACCTTTTTAATATTAGGTAACAAACCCAACATACATTTAAAAAGCACACTAGAACGATGTCAAAATAAAACATTCAACATACCTATTTTTGTATCAAAAAGTAGTCTGTGTCATTCTCTCTAAATCTATGTTGTATAGTCCATAGATATTAAAATATATGGGGAGCATCACAACACAACAAACTTAAATAATACGCACACAATGATTAAAATGTAGAAACACAAACTATAATGAATTTTTACGAACAATAAGCAAAATTATAAACATATAAATATATCGTTCTCGATGAAAATAACAGCGGGCACTAAACTAAATATTAAAATTTTAGCAATTTTATCTGAACTTTATTTGTTTATATTATAGATGTAGGTATGTGCGTGGAATGCATCGAGGGTACTATATCATTTTAAATGATAACAAATGTACTGTTTTTTATTAATTAATTCTTTCAATTTTTATTTTCATTAAAACAAGCAAAGGCTAATAAGAAATATAATTAGGATTTTTTTCATTAATAATCCAAATATAGAATTTCCAGTTTATAACTACTTGGATATTTCGTGCTTATAAATATATAACAGATGGTTGTATTGAGCGCTAAGGTTTTGAGTATCCGATCTACAATTAACGGTATTGTTAATGTTAATATGAATCATTTCAGAAATTGACCTTTTATACAAATTGTTTTCTATGTCTAAAATTTTGAATTTATTAAAATTAAAATTATGACCTGTTAAAAAGTGATGTTGGGCAAGAGCAGTTTGTTCTTTCTTGATTATACTTGTTATTTTACAATCATTTTTATGTTGATTTAATCTCGATTTTACATATTGTTTTGTTTGGCCAATGTAGCATTTATCACAATTAAAGTACGGGACTTTATAGATTAAATTAGACAGTGATTCTTTAGGAACGGGATCTTTTAATTTTGTAAAAATCGACCCGACCACTTTAGTATTATAAAATGCTAATTTACAATTAGAGAATTTTTTGAGACGTTCTTTTGAATCGTTTCCGAAAGGCCCTTTATGTATGGAAATTTAGAATATTTTATTTGTTCCCTCTGTGGAGGCGTATTATGATTTTTGGTCGGTCTAAATGAATTAAAAATTCTATTAATGAAAGAAACGGGATAATTATTTTGTCTGAGGATATTCTTAATTATGGCATAATTTTCGTTGTGAAATTCTTGACTACTGAGGTGGTATGCTCTATAAATTAAACCCTTTACTGTAGCTGTTTTGTGGACTGTTGCGTGGTCCGATAAGTAATTAATAACCCTTCCAGAGGCAGTCGGTTTTATATACCAGTTAGTTGAAATAGAACCATTAGGATTATGTATTAATAATGTATCCAGAAAAGGTATTTTGTATTCATTTTCTAACTCCATAGTCCGATATAGATGATATATCCCTTTTCACAAATATCCCAAAGACACTAGTAATCAAAATAGTTTAAAAAAGATGGAGTTTTATATCGGCATATACCAACTTGCCCCGGGATTTATTCTGTAAAATAATCGAATACTTGTTTGAAACAAGTTTTTTTCAGTTTAATAACAAACTCTACCTTCAGCTTGATGGCTCCGCTATGGACAACCCAGCAAGTCCGGTATTAGCCCACATAGTCATGGATGATCTTATTAGCACAGTTATTAAAACCCTACCATTTGATTTACACTTCATTAAACTGTACGTGGATGACTATTTTATCTTGCCCTAAAGACCAAGTTGGTCAGCTTCTATACTATTTTAATAATTATAATTCTAACATACAGTTTACTATGGAGTTAGAAAATGAATACAAAATACCTTTTCTGGATACATTATTAATACATAATCCTAATGGTTCTATTTCCACTAACTGGTATATAAAACCGACTGCCTCTGGAAGGGTTATTAATTACTTATCGGACCACGCAACAGTCCACAAAACAGCTACGGTAAAGGGTTTAATTTATAGAGCATACCACCTCAGTAGTCAAGAATTTCACAACGAAAATTATGCCATAATTAAGAATAACCTCAGACAAAATAATTATCCCGTTTCTTTCATTAATAGGATTTTTAATTCATTTAGACCGACCAAAAATCATAATACGCCTCCACAGAGGGAACAAATAAAATATTCTAAATTTCCATACATAAAGGGCCTTTCGGAAACGACAAAGAACGTCTCAAAAATATTCTCTAATTGTAAATTAGCATTTTATAATACTAAAGTGGTCGGGTCAATTTTTACAAAACTGTCTAATTTAATCTATAAAGTCCCGTGCTTTAATTGTGATAAATGCTACATTGGCCAAACAAAACAATATGTAAAATCGAGATTAAATCAACATAAAAATGATTGTAAAATAACAAGAAAGAACAAACTGCTCTTGCCCAACATCACTTTTTAACAGGTCATAATTTTAATTTTAATAAATTCAAAATTTTAGACATAGAAAACAATTTGTATAAAAGGTCCATTTCTGAAATGATTCATATTAACATTAACAACACCGTTAATTGTAGATCGGATACTCAAAACCTTAGCGCTCAATACAACCATCTGTTATATATTTATAAGCACGAAATATCCAAGTAGTTATAAACTGGAAATTCTATATTTGGATTATTAATGAAAAAAATCATAATTATATTTCTTATTAACCTTTGCTTGTTTTAATGAAAATAAAAATTGAAAATTGAAAGAATTAATTAATAAAAAACAGTACATTTGTTATCATTTAAAATGATATAGTACCCTCGATGCATTCCACGCACATACCTACATCTATAATATAAACAAATAAAGTTCAGATAAAATTGCTTTTAATTTTAATATTTACTTTAGTGCCCGCTGTGATTTTCATCGAGAACGATACATTTATATGTTTATAATTTTGCTTATTGTTCGTAAAAATTCATCATAGTTTGTGTTTCTACATTTTAATCATTGTGTGCGTATTATTTAAGTTCGTTGTGTTGTGATGCTCCCCATATATTTAAATATCTATGGACTATACAACATATATTTAGAGAGAATGACACAGACTACTTTTTGATACAAAAATAGGTATGTTGAATGTTTTATTTTGACATCGTTCTAGTGTGCTTTTTAAATGTATGTTGGGTTTGTTACCTAATATTAAAAAGGTTATAATAATAAAAAAAAAGAGGAGGTTATTTATGGGTTTCACCTGCATATCACTCTGTAAAAATTGTTTGTTTATTTTATTTTTTTATTTATTTACTAACTTTTCTATTATATCAAATTCTACTGTACTTGTAAAGGATTGTTATCTGCAGTTTTGTAACGCGTTGTCTTTTACAGCCTTGATAAAGACCACAATAAAGGTCGAAACGTCGCGTCGGCAACATTTTTGAAGAAAAGTAGTTTTTTTTCCACGTTCAAAACCTGCGAACTTCTCATTTCGTATGCTTATATGGATGCTAACTTCTACACAATGTTTGGTAAATATTCACTTCACGGAGAAAACTGGTACACCTCATTTTTCGTGTGTCCCCATAGGTAAAAATCAGGGGTGTGATGTTCGGTGATCTAGCTGGTCAAGCAATTGGCCCATTATTAGATTATGTTGTCATTAAAGGTATTTCTAAGGACCTCCATAACCTCCCTGGTACTGTGCGCTGGACATTCGTCTTGCTGGAACCACAAATTATTTATTTCATTTGGCGGAACTGTATTTTTTTAAGGTAAAATCTGTTCTTGCAGGAGTAGCAAATACTTGGATAGTAATTGTTTGGGTACATGCCAAAAATTGAAGTAAAAGTACCAAAAACCAACAAAAATTTAAACAAGTGGTTAAAACATTAAATACTGTTAAAAATAAATTAGAAAATGATGTCCATCTTGGCGAAAAAACAAAATTAAGCATAAACACTATTCTTGAGCTATTAACTTTTTGTGTCAAAACAACATATTTTCAATATAAAACTGATTTTTATAAACAAACTTCTGGCATGGCTATGGGTTCACCTTTATCACCTTTATTAAGTAATATTTTTATGTAGAGAATTATCAATATAAACCTTTAGTTAGGTGGAGATATATAGATGACATTTTTCTCTATACCAACATGACGAACACGGTTTAAATAATTTTTTACACACATTAATACACAAGAACCAACTATTAAGTTTACTATAGAAAAAGAAAACAACTCGCACCTATCATTTCTTGACATTAAAAAAAAATAAAATAAACAATTTTGAAACAAATTCTACAGAAAGCCTACACATACAAATAGATACTTAAATTTTAACTCAAATCACCCAATAATGGTTAAAAGGGAGTTGTAAAAAGTCTATTTGATAGAATTAAAGTCATTTGTTCTAATCAAAATACAAATATTGAAAAAAATTATTTAAAAGATATTTTAATTTAAAATAATTATCCACTTGGTTTTATAAATAATTATTTCCTTGAATTTGAAACTCAACAACAATTATAAGACAAAATCAAAATATACCTATTACAAACTTATTTTTACCATACATTTCCAGACTATCAAATAAAATTTAACGAATAGGACATAAATTTAATATTCGCACAATCTTTAAAACACAAAAAACTATCAAATCTCAATTAACAAAAACAAAACCATACAACTTAAATGAAAATAAAGAAAATGTCATTTATAAAATACTTTGCGAGTGCAATAAATTTTATGTAGGTGAAACTTGTAGACCATAAACCAAACTCATAAAGAAACACAGATCATACATTAAAAACACAAAATTTCATTAATCGAAAATCTGCACGCATTCGATAACAATCATAGAATATACTGGGATGCTTCGAGCATTTTAGCAAAGGAAATTTGTTCTAAAAAACGCAAAATCAAAGAAAGTGCGTATATATTATTAAATAAAGATAATTGTGTAGCATTAATTTCAGTTAATTTAAATAACACTTGGTTGCCTTTGCTTCATACTGAAGTATCTTCAGGAAGACTAAAAATTAACTAACTATTCACCTTTTTTGTAATACAAACAATAAATACACCAGCAACCAGTTATCTATGTCACTATGACTCTATAACCAAACAAACATATTTGATATTTAATGTTAAAAAGTTCTCAGAATATCATAAAAAAAAGAAAAAAAATAAAACCTTCATAATAGTTAATTTTTATTCAATTTATCTTGACAACGGTGGCAGACTTGCCACCGAAACGTCGATTTTTAGGTATCTTTTTACTTGTTTAAATTTTTTGGTACTTTTAATTCACTTTTTGGCGTGTACTCAAACAATTACCATCCATTAAATGAATCCGCCGAACTACAGAACATATCTTCAATGGCAAATACTTATCTCCATTCAGAGTGTCCTTAAAAATAAATGGTCCAATTAAACGGTTGTCTAAAACAGAAAAATAAATGTTTTATCTAATTGTGAGACGTAAGTTAAAGGGCATTTAAAATTGCCTATGATGCTACACCAGACATTAGAGCCAAACCTTGTTTGTAGCCGTCTTTTTTCTAAATTATGTGGATTTTCTGTATTCCAGACGTAATATATGTGCCTATTAAAAATCCCACAATTTGTAAACCGGGTTTCGTCTGTCCAGAGAACTTTGGATTAGAAATTGGGTATCTGTTGACATTTAGTAATAAACCATTGACTAAAGGTGATTCGTCTATTGAAATAATTTCCCTGGACAATACGTTATATGGATGAAACGGTGTTTTTTAAAGACCTATGCACAGATGACTTAGGAATTGTTCTCTGTTCTTCCACTTTTCTAACCGATGATGTGGGATCATCTCTAACGTTTTCCATGGTAATCGCCTGTCTTGCTTCATTATTTTTTGTATAAGTTTTGGCATTCGTTTTCACAAAAGATCCATAGGCTAACAAGTAACTAAGAAGCTAAAATGTCTTTGGTTAGGTTGTTGCAGCCTGGAAATTGTCTTTCGTATGCAAGTGCTGCTGCTTCTGTATTTCTGTTAGATTTCAAATACATTTCTAGCATATCCACCTTTTCATCATTTAAATAATTAAAAGCCATTACTGCAAATAGTTAAAATATTTAAAACTTAAATTATTGTCGAAGGCGTTTCTAAACGAGAAATAACATGCACGCTAATTTTGAAATTTACATGATTTAAATTATAAGATGCGTATAATTCGTTTTTTATGAATTACGCAGTCTAGTCTAAACCTACTATCAAATAAACAAAAATTATCGTTTTTAGAGCTTAAGCAATTTAAAAACCTACACTTGTGATAAATCAATGAAAAGCTCTTGAAGAGTTCTTTTCAAAAATGTAAAAATCCAATATGGCGTCCGTATGAAAATCCAAAGTTTGGGTAAATATGTCAAAATCAAATAAAGTTAGAAACATATTTTTACTTAAATTAAATTCTTCTTAAAAAAGTGTTCCAATAATGTAGTAATCTTAAAACCGTAAAATTAGTAGTTTTTGAGCTACAGGCAAAAGTTAAAAAAAAACACCATTTTGGTTTTTCTTAATTATCTCAAAAACCATAAAAGATAAGTAAAATCCTAAAGCAGAGTTAATTTTGCAATTAAATTGTCTAAAACTTTCCTAATTTAACCAACACTGTAGCTCTAATGGTTCCCGAGTTACCAATACATGTAGGTTCAATTTGGGACACACTGTATGTTCGGCGCTAGATCCACCCACCGGTACAGGTGAGAATTTCTTCATCGCGGCAGGATAAAATAGTACAATTCAAAACATCTAGAAGGTGGTGGTAAATAAATTATAAGCAATGTTGTCACATTAAAACTAATGATTTAAGAAAAAAATAATTTGGATAACTTAAAAATTATTAGAATGAATATAGCTATAAAAAAAAACAATAATTATATTTTTAACAGTTATCAAAAGTCAATCTCGTTTATACCTTTAAAATTTAAGTAAAGTAGCATGTACCCAGAAAAATATTACTTTATTAAATAGGAGCTTTTTATATTTTTTATTTAGGTGTTTTCTTTATTATAAACCATTATATTTTTACGTAAACTATTATTAGTTCAGAGTTCCCTAATAGTCCAGGCCAAAAACCCGATTGCAAAAAAATCCCTTACAACCAACTCTTGGTATAATTTTGTTAAATTCATCATAACTTTGTAAAAAAAATATTCCGGGACAAAATAATCAGTTAGGGGGTGAAGGGGGTGGTTTTTAAGGATAAAAATTATTTTTAAGGTGAAATTTAAAGAAAATATACTTTATACTACTTTAAATATACTGTATTTATTTCATTAATAAATATTCAATAAAAACTTACTTTAAAAAAAAAAAAATTAACAGTCATTTTGATTCATTTTTTCCATCAAAAAAGATCCGCTAAGGGTTTATTTTTTCGATTTTTTATAAATTTTTAATAAATACAATAAAAAATATATGTATACCTTAATTAAAAAAAAAGAAAAAACACAAAATATTGACATTTTTAATTGTGTTACTTTCTTCGAAAAATTATTATTATTTCTTAAAATTGTTTTTTGAAGAATTTTTAAATATTTTGAAAAGTTTGAAAACATTTTTAAATGTGAAAGTTGGTCGGTATATCCCAGGATGGGTGTTACAACAAGAAAATTAAAAAAATATTTGAATTTTAAATTGACATTTTGGAAAAACTCATAGCCTGGTCCAAAACTAAGAAATACAAAACTTTACTCCGATTGGTAATATACAAGGCAAGTTATAACTAAAAATATGAAAAATGACCTAGAGGAGAGTACTTTCATTTTTAAAAATAGAACAAAATTGTATAAGTAACTGTCAAAGAGAATTAAATTTTATTTTTAGATTTAAAATTAAAAATTAAAGAAAAAAATGCCAATTTTTGCAAAAAAATAAGATTTTTATCCTTAAAAACCACCCCCTTCACCCCCTAACTGATTATTTTTTCCGGATTGCATAACATATAGGGTATTGTGTGTGTCAATGTTATACCTGGTTTTGGTAAAGATTAGGTATTCATAGTTTTTTATTTTTTCGGGGAAATTTTGCAAGAATATTGTAAAATAGTCAATTCTTAATATAATAAAGTGAGGATGAACGAGTTTTATTCGTTAAAAACTTACTTTTCGAAATTATTTGTTTTTTTTATGTTTTTGACATCCCACAAAGGCCTATGACTAAATACCAGTGTACAAGGGTGTCGGGTTATTAAATGTTTAACCCATTTCCCCTGTTCCGTCAACGTTGTCCAAGCACTGAAACATGCAGTTTTGCATTTCACAGCACCAGACAACGCGGTAGTGCCACCACGGACGTTATTTTTAAATAAATACTACCTAAATATGTCTCCCTCGCTGGGAATAGAAAGTTTTTTTTTAATATTTAACACACCGTAGTTCAAAAACTAAGCCGTTTATGACATATGTTTATATAAAGTTTTTTTCTTATTTTCTGTTGTAGAATCGCCCCGTAAACTTTGTTAGTTGAGTTACTGGATACCCTGTATGTATGTTGGTAATTTGATTGAAATTGATAAAAACTTTGATGTTTATTGGTGCGAATACCTTATTTTTTAAGTTTTTGATTTTCTATAAAATGGCGCCCCCAGCTTTGCGATATCTGTCAAAATAAAAAGTTATGATGTAAATAAATTTTAAGTTTTAGGTAAAGTGCCCTCTGGCGGTATTTAAAAAAGTACTTTTATCATAAAATTTTAGAATCTGCAAAGATCGATTTGTGTGCCAAATATCAACTGGATTGGTTAAAGAATAAATGCAATATGGCGAAAAAACCAATTACTTATTTTTCCACGGAATTGAAAATTGAAAATTACATTGTTTAAAAAATAACACCGGGCAATTGGTGACGCCCTTCATTGTCAATGCACTCAGTTAGTCGATTTCTAAAGCTACGATCAACTTTTTCCAGCATAGCGATGGGTATTTCGGTTAATGTATGGCGAATATTCTCCTTCAGGTCAGCTATGATTGCTGGCCACGGAAAATCACATCTCAGGGAAAGTAGGCAGAAAAAAGTTGTTTATCATGTTAAGAGGCCAGTCTACCTGCATTTTACAAAATGACGTTTTATTATTACTTAAAAAATATTACAATTAGCAGATTTTATGGTTCCCTAGAAGGGAAGCTATTTAAAACAGTAATTTGGATAAAAAAATTAGGCCCGATTTAAAGCAAATAATAATAACCACTTATCCCCATTCCTATTTTTTTGTTTCCTAAAACCAAATATTAAAAAAATACACATTTTTCTGTAAAAGTCCAACCGCCTTAGTAAATTTCACAGTTTGTCAACCGCGCTATGGGATAGGGCCAAGGTCACATACTTTTCTACGTACGACCCAAGGCACGACGTTATTCGGTATTATAATATCGCGCAAACTCTTCGAATAGTTTAAAATGAATTTATTCTGTTTCAGTAAAATTTGTATTAGTGTTCTTGTTAAAAAAATCAATTTATTTAAAAAACATATTTAAAAAGTTTTTAAATCCAAATAATATACAGGGTGTTTCAGAACTATGGAATCAAACTTTAAGGTGTAATTCCTTACGTTATTTTATGAAAAAAGGTCCTATAAACATATGTCCGAGTTGCTTCCTTACTGAGATATAGGGCGTTAAAATTTAAGAAAAAAATAGTTTTTTCTAAATATTTTTATTATGCTTAGGCTGATTTGGGTAAAATTTGATACATTTATTTAAAGTAATAAATCGCTTATTTAGCGCTAACCATATTGTTATTATTGGGTCCAATGGCGTCTCAGTGGGCACCGCAACTTATATTATTGAGAAAAAAGTACGCCACTGACGTTTTTGACGGTTTTATATTTTTTTTATAATTAAGCAATTAATAATACTTATATAACTTTTTAATCTCTTTAATTTTTTTTTGTATCTGCCTTCGTTTTCGATAAAAAATATTAAAGCTACTTTAATTTCTTCTAAACAGTACCTATAGACAACATGAAATAAAAAGCAAAAATTTAAATAATATAATTATTTGCCTTGAAATAAATTAGCAGTCGTGTATTTTATCGAAAATTGTCAGTTTCCCTATTTATTAAGATCGATATTCTTTATTTTTTAATTTTAGATTTTATTTTATGCTATTTAGGGCTACTTTTTAGAATGACTTAAAGTGTTTTTTTTTTCTTGAAAACAAAGCGAGATACAAAGAAAATACAAGAGACTAAAAAGTTTATTATTAATTGCCTAATTATAAAAAAATTTTAAAACGTCAAAAAAGTCAGTGGCGTACGTTTTTTGCTCAATAATACAAGTTGCGGTGCCCACTAAGACGCCACTGGACCAAATAATAACAATATGGTTAGAGATAAATAAGCGCATTATTACTTTAAATAAATGTACCAAATTTTATCCGAATCGGCCTAAGTATATTAAAAATATTTAGAAAAAACTGATTTTTTCCTAAATTTTAACGCCTTATATCAGAAAAGGAAACAACTCCGGACATATGTTTATAGAAACTGTTTTTTATAAAATAACATAAGGAATCACACCTTGAAGTTTGGTCCCTAGTTCTAAAACACCCTGTATACATACAGCGTGTCTTCAGAAGTTGTTGCTAAACAGGATTTTTTTAAATATTAACTTTACGAAAAATAGTGCTTTTTCATAGAAAGTCCTGCCTGTCGGGAAACTAAAGTTCCACAAGAATATATGTATGTTGAATTTACAGGGTGGCTTCAAGAAGGATCTCGTTTTAAATTATAATTGATTTTTAAAAAAGCAAACATTCTTTGATATATGCACCATAAACAGTAATTACGAAATAAAAGCTTGATACATTTGATTGGTAATATTATAACTAAAAATATGAATAATGACCAAGAGTAAGGTACCCTCATTTTAAAAATAGGACAGATTGTATAAGTAAATGTTGTACAGAATTACATTATATGTCCAAAATTAAAGTAAAAAAAACCGTAAATTTTTTACATTATGCATTAACAGTTTTTAAAATACTTGAATTAAGGCATCGAATGTGATTTTTTTTAATTATTCAATTTTCATTAAAACACCAAAACAAGTACATTGTACTTAAAGGTTGCTGATAATATTAAATATTAGTTTATCAACACACCGTATTATTTGTAGTATAAAGTTGAAGTCGAGTGTATATTTTAGCACTGTAACATAATATACAAAGTCAAAACTAAGTAAGGACGGTTTTATTGCTAAAATTCAAAAATTAACTAATACGGCAGGTGTTTCTTAAAAAAAAAAATAAGTTTCACATAAATGTTTCTTTTTCAGACACCCTCTTTCATTTTTCAAAGTTGACTCTCATATGGAATATTTTAAAAATATTTTCTATAGACATGGGCGGGTACTTCAGGAGCAAAATTTAAAATTATTCCATTATTTAAGTTGTAATGCGTAACGTAAAAAATTGACCATTACATTTTTTTTTACTCTAATACTTTAACTTCAAATTTTGACATAAAATTCAATTTTTACGACATTAACTTATGCAATTTTGTTCTATTTTTAAAAATAAAAGTAGTTAGTTTTTGGAGTTTTTATATTTTTAGTTTCAACTCGCTCTGGATACTAATTAGAGTAAAATTTTATATACATTAGTTTTACACCATGCGACTAGTTTTCCCAATATGTCGTTTTAAAATTAAAACATTTTTGATCCATTTGTCCTCTTGTAATACCTATCCTGGGACACACTTGATATTTTTTAATTTTGTCCTGTCATTTATGGATACTTCAAATAAATAAACATTTCTGAGTTCAAAAAATTCCTTTAAGCGTCTTTTATAATTGGTAAAAGGTTTTTTTTTCAAGCCATTCTGTACATCCAACCTTCAAATATTTTTGTGGCAATTTATTTTCTTAACAAGCAGGACTTTTTAAAAATAATTTTTTGTAAAGTTAATAAATAAAAAGTTCCCCATCTGATGAAAAACTTCCAAGACACGCTGTTTATATATATTGATGTCCACGGACGGACCTAATTATACCTGTATTTTTTATTTATTTATTTTTCCGTATAAAAAAAAATGCTAAAACTATTTATAGCAAAAATAGCTATATGATTTAAAGGGTGTTTTGATTTTTTTGCAATTGCAGGGTGTCTTGGATATTATTAGAGGTTGATATTTGTGGTTTTTGCGAACTATTGCTATTTTTTGATGAAACGAAAGATGGCACTAAAATATTTTTCATGGCCCTTTTAGTTTTTGACATACAGGGTGATTTTTTTCCATTCTTGGACTCCCTTGTATTTTAGTTGATTAAATTGAAATTAAAATGAAAGAATAAAGTTACCCCTAATATCCTATTGATTATGTAAAAAAAGGTGGTAAAAAGGAACTTCTACGTTGAAGGGGTGTTATTGTTTCATATGGTCAATGGACCCCCAAATATGAAAAAACCGCGGAATGCCACCATTTGGAGAGGTGCGTTTTTGAGAACGGAGTGGAAGCAGCCCCTTTTCACTTTTTTGAGGTTAGTTCGAAAACTATGCAACTTTTTTAGGTAGAAGTCAACAACAACAAAGTTGTATAAAATTAAATTTTTCATTGAATGACGCTTTCTGAATTAAAAAGTTATTTTTGACAAAAATGAAGCAAAAACGCGTTTTTTTTGTCTTTTGTCCTATAACTTTTTTTCATTGGAGTTTAGGTAGAGGCATTGCTTTATAGAAAAAAAACTTTCATTTTTCATCTACAAAATGACGCTATGTAGATGTCTTTAGGGTTCATAGCGTTCAAGAAACGATTTTTCCTAATCTTTACGTATATCTTTTTAATTTCTCGTAATAACTTTTTTCTTGTGCATTTATTTATAAATGATGCAAAATAAAAAGAAAGCCTATTTCTTTACCTTTAAAATGGTGTATTGTAAAAAATACTAAGATTAATTCTAGGCAAAATATGGCTAGTCAAAAGTGTCATACTGCAAAGATTTTTGATAATTTTTGCGTTTTTATTTTAATTTGTATTTTTTTAATTTGCATTTTTTCTAAGGCGGTTTAATAATGTATACATTATTAATGTGATTTTAAACAGGTCATATGGCTTAGTACCCACAGCTATTACCCACGCCGTCGTTGCCCATGCCCATTACCCACATCCCACATCCATTATCCACGGCCGACGTTTAAATGTGCATAAATCCGATAATTTGTATATGATTTTGACAACCCCGATTCCTAAGTATGACTCTTCAGCCAAGGTTACTATTTTTGATTTTATTATTTAGTCACATATGAGTATAAAAAAATCAAGATATGGATTAATTCCAATATTTACCATCAAAGCTTCTACGTCACAAGCTTTGCTTGAAAAAATAGCCTGTCAATATACGAAGGGATGTACAAGAATCTGTTTGCAGAAAATTAGGTATTACTTGTTCCATGTTCTGCAATAATGCTTAGGTGTCAATTGCTAGAACTCTGATAAAACTGAGATTTTGGAAGATGACACTGAAGCTGAGGAAGAAAGAAATAGAAGTTGAAATTGATTTTTCTTTAATTATGACTAAATTAGGTAAACTTAAAAGCTTTAATTTTTATGTTGCAACATATATACCTAAATGCAGAAAGAAAAAGTTTTAACAAGAAATTAAGAAAATTTACGTAAAAATTATCACGTTGCAGTATGACACTTTGACTAACCATATTTTGCTTAGAATTAACCTCAGCATTTTTTACAATGCACCATTTTAAAAATAAAGAAATAAGCTTTCTCTTTATTTTGCATTATTTAAACCAGGATGCACAAAAAAAATGTTATAACGAGGAATTAATACGAAAAGGTTAAGAAAAATGGATTGAATGTAGAAAAATTTAAAGAACCATATTTTACCTATTATTAGACTAAGAACATTTTACAATAGACCCATTTAAAGGTAATTGTTTTCTCTTTCGATTTAAGTTACAGAACATTGTTTGCAAAAATCTTTATAGACATTGCCTATGCGTGGGGATTTAAAGCAGAACAACATTAAATTTGTTTATGTTTATATCGATAGTTCGAGGTCAAACGCAGCCCGTAAAATAATAATGTTAATTTTTCTCAAATGTTTTTTTAGTCTTTGCTAAAGTACGGCTCTATAGTAAACGCGCTTTGGCCAATGCATTGCCGCCGCTAAAGCGGATAATAAACAAAACTTCCCGACTGACCTAGAAAGGTTGTGACAAAACCTCGACTATAACAGGGAAAATTGGCACGACTGGGTAAAGTCACAACTTAATAATAAATAAAAAGTGTTGTACTATAAACTGTATGTCTCCGGCACTGATATTGACACTTATCTCATTTAACAACATAGACGAAAATTATTCCTGGTGACGTCAAAACAACCACTACCAATATGGCGGAATGTCGCGACCCTTTATAGAGAGAGTCGGTAAATACGTTAAATTTTATTTTTAGGGAGACACATTTTTGTTGTTGTTAAAATTTACTTGTTTAAGAGTTAGTTCTTTTCCTTACCAACACAAACGTCAAAAAATTTAAAAAGGGGAGGGGTTAAGTGATTAAATTATCCCCTAAAAGTTTTTACTTTTTCAAAATAAGTTTAGTAGTTTCCAAAAAAAAAAAGATACCTTAACTATCGGTGACATACGCCCATAACTTTTTTTTAAATATCAAAATAAAATTTCATATGTCTTTACTTTCTTCTTTTAATAAGAAACTCGATGTATTTTTTTATTAAGCAGTTTTACTTAGCTTGACCTGTTTATTTGTTATTTGGGTCAAATTTGGTAATTTAAATTTTCCGCCTTTCTGACGACCGATCGATCTGAAATTTGGTACACTCTTAATATTGATGAAAATACGATATAATACATTCTTTATGATTGTAAATCCAAGATGGCCGCCGATACAAAATGGCGGATTACATATTACTTTACTACAACCTCAATATGGGTAGTAAATGATAGGGTTGATTGGTAGAATAGAACCAACAAAAAATTAAAATCCAAGATGGCCGCCGCAACAAAATGGCGGATCACATATTCTTTCCACAACTACCTCAATATGGGTATCAAATGAAAGGTCTTGATTCGTAGAATAGAGCTCACTACAAAGAAAATAAAATCCAAGATGGCAGCCGCCACAAAATGGCTGATTACATATTTTTTTCACAACTACCACAATATGGGTTTCAAATAAAAGGGCATGATTGGTAGAATAGAGCTCACTATAAAAATAAATAAAATCCAAGATCGTTGGTTAGTTCTGGTTAGTTATAGTAATAATAAGGTAAATGAACTCAACAGAATGAGAAGTATGAACTAACAACAAAACTAAAACCTTGAAAATAAATTATATATTTTTTTTTATGTTTAACGGTTTTATACAGTGAGGATATTAAAAGTCCTCCCCCTTTATCTTTTGAATGGGACAAGATATTGAGATCGGCTAAAATTTGGGTAAAAGGGTGTTACTTAAACTAATTTTTGGCATAAAAATGATTCTGGTCACGTGGTCTAGTGTCAAGGGGGCACCAGCAACATTTTTTCAAATGTAAAGGGGAGTCAGATAGCATCTCGTTTAAAAGGCTTTTTGATTCTCTATTCATCGCCGTTTTATTTTTAAAAATTCGTTTTAGTGTTACAAGTGTTTGTACAGGGTGTCCCATTTTGGTTGTCCCTTATGGGAAACTTGGAAACCATAAGAGATATTAAAAATCCGATACCCCATCCTCGAGCTCTTTTTGGAGAAAACATTTATGGTAAAAACAGATCATCGCTATCGCGAAGCGTTTCAGAGATACAGGGTGATTCTCGATTTTTTCACTTTTTGAAAAGGTCCTGTAGCTTTGTTGTTATTACAGATACGAGAAAACTAATTGCACATTATAAAGACACTTTTTTCCGTAGAATCCAGTGGCGTAGCCAAAAAATTTTTTGAGCTGTCATTTTTGACATATGACCCAAACATGTTTTTTTTTATTAGGGACACCCTATAAATGAATAGGTAATTAAATTGCTTGTTTTTTTCTGATTAAAATAATATATCATAGTAGGTGGTTTAATAAATTTTTTACGTCAAATATTGGAAAAATTATGATTTTAAAGACGCATTGCGGCTTCTATCTGTTTTTTAAATTGTTTTGTATTTTTGTTTTAAAAGGAATCTGTCATCCCTTAGCTCAGGAGACATTTCTGTAGAAAAAAACAAAAAATTAGTTTACAACAACAATAATAAACAAGTTATATTAATTAAACTTAAAAATTTATCAATTTTTTTAATTTTTGATTTTTTTATTTTTTTTATTTTTTATGGATTCTCCATGTCAACTTTACCAATAGAGCAAAAAAAAAAAATTAAAGTCAAAAAAATCGAAAATTTTTTGACACACCCTGTATAACTTTGATTTTAATTTTTTTATACAACATTATCATACTAATACAGAACCAAAATTTTTTTGCTTCAAATTCATAAATAAGGACGCTATGAATTTTTAAATTTTAACATAAAAATAATTATTTTTAATTTTTGGGACACACTGTATCATTTATATATATATATATAATATTCTTCCTTATCATATATATTATCCACCATAATTTCATCCTTATATATTCATAAATAAAATTGTAGGAAATTTTTAAAGTTAAAAATAAAAAAATCATTTTAATTTTTTGAGACACTCTGTATCATTTTTTATGTATAATAATATTTTTCACCATCACATTTATCAAATACCAAAATTTCATCCCTTTATTTTCATAAATAAAATTGTAGGAAATTTTTAAATGTTAAAATAAAAAAATTATTTTAATTTTTTGAGACACCGTGTATCATTTTATTATGCGTATTAATAATCTTCTACATCATATATATTATTTACCAAAATTTCATACTTATATATTTATAAATAAAGTGGTAGGAAATTTTTAAAGTTTAAAATAAAAAAATGCGTCTTTAAAATCATAATTTTTCCAATATTTGACGTAAAAAATTTATTAAACCACCTATTATGATATATTATTTTAATCAGAAAAAACAAGCAATTTAATTACCTAATCATTTATAGGGTGTCCCTATCAAAAAAACATGTTTGGGTCATATGTCAAAAATGACAGCTCAAAAATTTTTGGCTACGCCACTGGATTCTACGGAAAAAAGTGTCTCTATAATGTGCAATTAGTTTTCTCGTATCTGTAATAACAACAAAGCTACAGGGCCTTTTCAAAAGTGAAAAAATCGAGAATCACCCTGTATCTCTGAAACGCTTCGCGATAGCGATGATCTGTTTTTACCATAAATGTTTTCTCCAAAAAGAGCTCGAGGATGGGGTATCAGATTTTTAATATCTCTTATGGTTTCCAAGTTTCCCATAAGGGACAACCAAAATGGGACACCCTGTACTTTAGCTGCAATTTGTACATAAAGTGCGATTTTAAAAGTTCTCTCTTTCATAACCTTTAAATAGAACGAGATATCAAACTCGGATAAAATTTGAATAAAAGGGTGTCACTTAACCTATTTTCTGGCATAAAAATGATTCCGGTCACGTGGCATACTGTCAAGAGGTCACTAGCAACTTTGTTTCCAAATGGAATGGGGGTCATGTACCACCTCGTTACCACCTTCTTATTTTCTTCCTAACGCCACTTTGTTTTGTAAAATCGGCCCACCGTTCCAGACTTACAATCCAATGCCATTAAAACCTCATTGTTTTTACACTATTTAAGTCAAATTTTAAACAGTTCGAACTCTGGAACGGCTGAACCGATTTTCAATAACAAAGTATCGTTAAGTAGAGAATCAAAGGACCTTTAAAACGAGGTGCTACATAACACCCCATTCCAAAAAAAAATAGCTGCTGGTACTAGGTCACGTGACAGAAATTATTTTTATTCTAAAAAGTAGTTTAAGTGACACCCTTTTACCCAAAACTTCCTCGACCTCGATATCTTGTCCCATTCAAAAGATAACAGGGGGGACTTTTAATATATATCCTCACTGTATATATAAATCAGTAAATCATAGCTACCAGATCGCACTAATCTCCTCATCAATCTGGGGTATTGATCAGACAAATATAAAATCGTTGAGCACGTGAAATTTCTATCATAATATTTACTCTGCATACACTACGCCCAACGATTTTATATTTGTCTGATTAATACCCCAGATTGATAAGAAGACTGGTGCGATCTGGTAGCTAGGATTTATCAAATTACTTTTTAGCCTTTAGTAAAAATATATATTTATACAGTGTGTCCCAGGATAGGTGTAACAAAAGGACAAATGGATCAAAATCTTAAGAAGAATTTTTAAACGTCCTTTTGGGAAAACTGGTCGCATGGTCCAAAACTGATAAATACAAAATTTTACTCCGATTGGTAATATACAGGGTGACTTGTAACTAAAAATATGAAAAATGACCAAGAGTAAAGTACCTTTATTTTTCAAAATAGGACAAAATTGTATAAGTAAATGTTGTAGAGAATTAAATTTTATGTCAAAATATAAAGTTAAAGAATTTAAGTTAAAAAAAATATTTATGTCAATTTATTACATTTTGCATTAACAGTTTTCAAAATACTTGGCTTAAAGCAGCAAATTTTTAAAAATATCTAAGCTTTAGCTCAAATTTTAACATAAAATTCAATTTTCTACAACATTTACTTATACAATTTTGTTCTATTTTTGAAAATAAAAATAGTTAGGTCCTGGTCATTTATATTTATATTTTTAGTTATAACTCGCCAATACCAATTGAGGTAAAAAATTTTGTATGAATTAGTTTTGGACCATGCGACCAGTTTTCCCAAAATTTCGTTTAAATATATATATATGGGTCAATTAACTTTTTTGTTCCTGTTTTAAAATTTTCATATGTTTATGAACCTCTTTTTCGTTTATTATTTACCTATTTTAAACAATAGGTCATTACTTTATAACCGTAATCTGCAATGAGCAGAGCACTTTAATCAGTTTTAAGAATAAAACCAGAAAAATCCTCATTAGGTACGTCTCATGTACACAAAGTTCCAACCCAAAACAACCAGGATCAAAATGCAGGAATACTAACAACAGAGCTAACCAACTTGTCAATCATTAAGCCATATTACCATATCCCAAGGATAATCAAATTCAGTTATCCAAATGATTTTTCAAGAGGCTTGATTGTCCGACTGACATTTTTAAAACTTTTAAAATTTTTAAACTGTGTGTGTGATAGAATATAGTTAACTTTTGTTTTTTTATGCTTACAGTAAAATTTAGATCAAAAACTATCCAAAACTAATTTTCTTCAGTTATTTAAGTGACTGGTTTTCCAAAAGATTGGTTGTCCGACGGACTTTTTTAAACCCTGAACTGTCTGAATATATTTTTTAATTGGCATTTTTTTTCAGCTCACAGTAATATTTAGATCAAATACGATCTTAAACACCATAACTTATTAAAAAATGTTAATTACTTACCTATTTTTTTTTTTGGTGATGATTTTCTAGACTGGGAATTATCAGTAGCCCATCAGCATATAAGTAACTTAGCGAAACATCACAAACCACTCGAGATGTTATTTTCTTTATCAGTTCCGGAAATATTGGAGATAAAAGAAGACACGGAATATAATTTTTTCAAGGGAGATTATCAAAGCCTTAATACATTCTTCTCTGAGGCTGACTGGGGCTGCCTTGGTCACTGCATGCACGTTGACGGTGCTGTGAGGATTTTCTAACAAATTTTGTTTGATGGAATTAGTAAGTTTGCCCCAAAAAGCAAGCAAACCACAAAACATATCCTAAATGGTACACCAAAGAGACAAAGAAAACAATTAACCAAAAAACAAAGCTTACAAAAATATAAAAGATCTAAAAGAAGAATAGACTACTTGCACTTGTCTTATGTACGCGAATGATCTGAAATTGTTTTATACCGTGAAAAGTGCGGATGATTTTTTGGCGCTTTAGGCGGATACAGATGCTTTGGTCCATTGGTGTAAGGGTAAGTTTTGAAATTAATGTAAAGTTATGAGTTTTTATAAATGTAAAGACCCTAATAAAAGTAATTATATTATTAAAGGTCAAGTTTTAGATACTGTAAATAGTTTTAGCGATTTAGGCATAATTTTGAGTAGTGATTTGAGTTTTAAAAAGCATATTGATAGCATTATTTTAAAATCGACCAGAATGTGTTCTTACAGGCCGTAGCTTAGTGTGATTCTAGTAAAATCAAGGT
The DNA here is from genome assembly GCA_014170235.1 of Listronotus bonariensis. Classification (NCBI taxonomy): domain Eukaryota; kingdom Metazoa; phylum Arthropoda; class Insecta; order Coleoptera; family Curculionidae; genus Listronotus; species Listronotus bonariensis. The sequence continues at coordinate 31,308 of JACEGR010002536.1, read as the reverse complement.
ACTAGGACTATTAAACTATATATACTTTAGTACTATTTGGAGAATACCAACTCTGAAACTTTTTGTACTTATTGAAATAAATAAAAAATAAAAATTTCTGCTGGTTGTTCGACGGACACATATTAAAGCCAATCACTTTTTTGCGAAACTTGGTCGATTGAGGCCGCAGTATGATTTTAAAAATGATAAATAGTCGTAATCATTTACCAAGAATACCGACTTACTGACAGTGTACACACTACGCCATTTATATTTTAATTTTAAAAATATCGTGGTTGTCCGACGGACCTACGGTGTGACGGAATTTTTCTGGGACCAAATATATATTTTAAAAAATACCAAACTAAACAATTTAATAAAACATAGCATAACTTTTCTTAATAAGTAGTATACCCATATATTAATTTTTAAAATTACAGTTATTTATATAAAAACGTTTTTAATAATATGAAGTTATAGATACTAATGTTGCAAGGGGACTAAGAGTAAACTTATAAAAGGCGTCACTTTGAATAACTTGAAGAACTATTAAAAAGCCGTAAGTTAAAGAAATAATAACAATTATTATTAGTTAATGATATGTTTTAATTGAAATTTAAAAAAAAACACTAAAAAACACTTGAATTTATATATATTTTTTGTTTTTTTACCAGATGCATAGTGATTTTGCTCTGAGACAAATAAATGTTGATTCACCCATATGTGAGTAGTTCTTAGAAATTTGCGAAAATCGTGTCTATGCTCAGTTTTATATACTATTAATGGTGTATCGTAGACTGAGTATTTTTTCATGAAAACAATACTACGAAAGCTGCTTGAGCCATACTTTGCTTTACTCACAATAATAAATGAGAGGTAACCGAACATGCTGAACATCATTCCCTCATCGTGTCCCAAACTTAATATTTTAGTAATATTATACTACTAACCTATTATGTTCTATGAATTTGACTAGTTTCGATCAGTACTTATATTAAAAATAGTGCATTTAACAGTTCATACCCTTTTCATTAGGTACCGAGTAAGAAATTATTGGAATATTAATTTTTTATCAGTGTCCCAAAAAGAAAATCATTTCCTCATTTTTTACTAAAGTCTGCATTATACTTTTGAATCGGATCGTAAATTGCCGCGCTTATGAATTTTTTGCAGTTGGTAGCATTGCTAATAAAGCCAGACTATCATTATTGCAAGGCACGAAGAAATGTGTTGTTGTCAAGAGGTTTCTAATTTAATATTTAAATGTTACATTTTTATGTCATTTCCTCACATCATTTAAATAAAAGGTATTTATTTTATTTATAATAAACACTGTAATTTTTACATCTTTTGAGGAGTGAAAATCTTGCCCCAATTGGAAATTGACTTCATGTTATGCTCGGTTAGTTTTTGTAGGTTATGATTGATGAATGACTTTATCATTCTCTCACTATTCTATTAATGAGGAAATGAGAATTTATGAGGGAATGATAAAATCAAACATACCCTAACAAAAACTAGTCATACCTACTCTCAAATTATTTTCTGATTGATGGTAAATTTATTTTAGTAAATCATATTTTTAATAATAACTCCAGTTTTATTATTTTCAAAACGAATTTCTACATTTTTATAATTGTTTTTTTTAACACCACTTTATTTTCATTTAAATTGAGAAAAGCTGGGAACCACATAGGAAGCTAAGGTGAGTAAGTTGTGCACTAGAAATTTTACACATAATATTGCCATATATTGCAAATTATGTTTTATTATAATGCGTAGTCATTTTTCGCAAATTCGTGAAAACTAGTCATCAGAATGTAACATTTTACAAAGTTTTTAAGGCTACTTTATTTTCTTAGAGCCATTTTTATTACTACGTCTATTACTACGTCTAGGTGGCCATGACGCAATATAATCTGGTGACACTAGATGATGTTAGAAAAGTACGATTGCAAAGTTTTAGTGACTAATATAAAAGATAGGAATAAAACCATTTTGCAAATTGACATTCGAACGCGCCGATATTTTTGCGAGTGGTATACACGTGCGTGTAAAGAAAATTTAAATTTCCCTTCAAAAACAATATGGTCCGACGAAAGTATGGTCACTAATCATGGTATCTTCAATCGTCGCAATACGCAATACTAGGCTCAACAAAATCCGCGTGTTAAGAAAATATTGAAACATCAAGAACGTTTTGGGTTTAATAGGTGGTGTGGAATTTTAGGAACTAAAATACGAAGTCCATGTATTTTCCATAATTCATTAACTGCAGAAATGATCCCTTCATTTATTTTTGCAGCACAAAATGTAGCAATTTAGCATGTCAAACTTAGCTTCATGGCTTTAATGGCCATCCTGCATATTCGACCGTAATAATACAATAAGATATTAGCTATTCACCAATAAACAATAATAGAGACAACAGTAACAATAAGAACAATTGCTCTAAAAACAACAAATCGACAAACAGGGTAATAACGACAAATACTATTTAAAATGATATTAAATTATGTTACAGATACTGTAACAGGTATTAACGTCCAAGCATTTGTTTGCAAGGCCTACTTAAAAATACCTTTAAAAAAATAGAAAAAATGCAATTTTTCTTTTAACTAAAAATTAAAATATGACATGTGATACATCGTTAAATTTGTAATAAAAAATAGGATTAGATACACGGTGTACTTTTTTTCGAGCCATATAAAAAAATAAAGTTGATGATGGTTTCTTGAAAACGAAATGTCGGGTATAAAATCTAAAAATACCATCATGTAGTAGCTAAAAAGTGCCAATGAAAAAATGTAATTAGTTTTTTATATCTCTTTAAATAAAATAAGAAAAAAATAAAATCGATAAAGTCAAATTTTGGTTTTTGCCAAATATCTCAGCAGGCCATGAAAATTTTTCAAGTTTTTAAAAGGCATGTAAATAAGCTTTAAAAAACACAACTTTTCCTAATTTAACCTAAGCTGTATCTCCAATAGGTACTGAGATTCCCATGCTTAGGATCCTTATCTTGGACACACTGTATATATTTTAAAACGAAATTTTGGGAAAACTGGTCGTTATATATAACGATATTTAAATATTTTTGGATTCCTGGACTATATTTATATATAGTGTCCCAACTCTATTTATACACGAAATAACTTCGCCCCTGTACTAGATACAAAAATAATTAATAGTTTAAAAAACTAAAAAAACACGCTTTTATATGCAACCGAACTAAAAATTAAAAAATAATTTTTCATTAAAAAAATATTTTCACTTCATAGTAAAAAGCGTGGGGTGCTTAATATATTAAATGTTATAATTATTATATTTGCCAATATCTATGATGGAAAAGTTATGAAAAAATAGTAAAATGCACCCCACGCTTTTTACTATGAAGTGAAAATATTTTTTTAATGAAAAATTATTTTTTAATTTTTAGTTCGGTTGCATATAAAGCGTGTTTTTTAGTTTTTTAAACTATTAATTATTTTTCATTTTTAGTTCGTTATATTGCACAAAATTCTTAATATAACAGTAAATTAGAACATTAAACTTAAAATAAAAAATGTTTACTCGGATACACTCTTTTTACTGACAGTACTAGTTATTATACAAAGTGTCACAAAAGAGTTCATTCTGAAATCAGTGACCTCGATACAATAAGAAATATCAACTAACAACTAAACAAAACAAAAAAACAAGTTATATAAAAAAATATGTTCGGTAAGTCCTAGCCACCAGATCTCACCAATCTTCTCATCAATCTAGGGTATTGATATAAAATAATAAAATCGTTGGACATCTATCATAATATTTGCTCCGGATACGTTACGCCCAACGATTTTATTATTTGTATAGAGAAAATACACCACTTTTTAAGAAACTTCGTTTTCTTTTTATTTCTTAAGTATTCCAATACAATTTTGAAGAAAGCAAATTATAATACATCTTTATTGTTCCTTATTATTTTTTTAGTTTTTTAATATTCGCGTAAAAAATTTAATCCGTTGCTGCATATCTTTTAACCACATAATATCCATAGGGATTTTTTAAATATATTTTTATATCTATTTAAAATTGTGATGTATGTAATTATAATGTTACAATACCAAAAAATATTTAATTAAATAGTAATAACATCTAAATTGATAAAAATTTACTAAATTTATTATTTTTCATTTTTTTATATTTTCTCGTGATCCAGCAATTAGATCTCTTGAAACCTAAGCAAAATAAAAAAATAGGAAACAAAAAAGTTTTATTATTGCTGGCCTAGTAGAAATAAAATACAACAAAAGAAAAAATATGAAAGTCAGTGGCGTACATTTTTTTTCAGAAATAGTCGCATAGGTGCCGCTCGAGCCGCCATTGGACTTAATAAATTTAATTAAGTTAGTGCTAGTTAAGCTAAAGTGACCACATTTTTAATAATGGAAATCGGGACAAGTGAAATAAGATGGCTTATTTTGGGTTTTTTCCCCAAATTTTTTTGAAGAGCAAATAAGGACTTCACCTATAAAATCTTTCGCTAGGAAATTATCTATTTTTTTATTATTATCGCCCAAGATCCTTACCTCCGCGAAAAACTCTCTCTCCCACCACAAATCGGTACTTTTTCAAACAATCGAGACATTTCCTAAAATCGGTGGGACGCGGGACAATCCTCCAAAAACCGGGACTGTCCCGCCAATATCGGGACGTGTGGTCACTTTAAGTTAAGCCGCATAAGACACTAAATAATACTAAACAATTTTTTATTAAAATTTAATAAAGAATCTTTAAGATAATAATAAAAAACCTATTTTTTTTTTTAGTTTTACACCTTGTATCTTGGGATTTTTTCCCGACCTATGTTTATATAAACTTTTAAGGTACGCGTCCACTAGAGACGGGCGGGCGAAATATTTTTTCAGCACATAAATCCTCTGCCGGATGCTACAATGCGACGCGCCTGTAATGGACGCACTCTGATTTATTTACAAGGCAGGCAACATTCCAGCGCAGCGGTCTGGCCCGTCCGCCCGCCCGCCGCTATTGGACGCGTACCTTTATTCGCAAAATTAGCTCATGAATAGGTCTTATTTTTTTGCCGTAATTATGAAACACCCTGTATACTCTGAATACGTCTTTAAAATAACCAAAGTTATTAAAAATTGTTGTATAATATTTTTGTAAAACATTGTTGTAAAACATTTTTTACAGTCTAAATGCGCCGTTATAGATACTGAACCGAAGGCAGTTTGTTATGAAACTTTGTAATATAGCCTGGACGTTTTTAAAAATAAAGTTATAAAACATTGTTGTATAACATTGTTAAAAACAATGTTTTGTTACACAGTCTGGATGCAGCTTAAGGCTTATCCTGGGGCACACTGTATACCTGTAATCCAACTTTCACATTTAAAAATGTTTCTAAACTTTTCAAAAATATTAGAAAATTTCTTAAAATCACAATTTTAATAAATAATAATATTTTTTCGACGAGAGTAACACAATGTACTAGTATAATCAAAAATGTTAATATTTTGTTTTTATTTTTTTTGCAATTTTTTTCAACTTAAGTAAAAATTGTATTATGTATTTTTACTTAGCGAACCTTTTATGATGAAAAAAAATTGAAACCTGTTGCTTGTACCTAAACTTATAAATGCTTTAGGTCAGGCAATATGTAATAAAATAAAGGAAGGCATACAACACTTAACAGGACTTTAGTGCTTCAGCTTTAGACCTTTGTGGAGTAAACGATAAAAAACCCTTCTTTCTAATATTTTCATTCATTTTTTTAAAGACCCTAATATTAATATAGAAGCTGTAAATGGTAACTTGTATTTTTTGTAAAAATATTTACACATTTATATTTATAGTAACCATAAATTCTGTTAGGTTTGGCAACATAGTAACTTCTAAAATAAATATATCTAAAAATGATTCTCTTCTAGGGTAGTAGTATTCTAAGCCAAGGAGTGACACGACATTTTTAAAGCCGCTCTTAGCAATGAAAACATTAACCCCACTTATCTGAAAACATGACCTTTGAATTGTGGCCACATTTTAGCCCATGAGTAAAATTATCTTTTAAACCGGCAAAGCTGTGTTTACATAATTTCGTATTTGGAGACATGCTTAATTAAACAGGACTGCAACACAATTGCCACACTTTATAGTCCCAGAGCTAGTGAACCCTTCAGGTAACGATGGGCCTGTAAGGCTAGAAATTTGTATAGTGATGAATCATAGCATGCAAGTACAACAATCATAACCTGAAAAGCATCAGCCCTGCACATCATCACCCTGTATGTGGTGTTTTTAAAGGTCTTTTAAAGATATTTATAATGGTGATACTGGTGATAATATACAGGGTGGAAAAAAGTTTTTGTTTTTATGAGGCACCCTGTACATAATATTACCATTAAAAAGATCTTAAAAAGAGCTTTAAGAAATTACCACATTAGGTACACCTAACTTTATTAGTTTTGGAATATGGCCATCCAAATCAGCCACACCTTTCAGTTCGCCTGGCAGGTACTTGTGCTCATCGAAAACGCCAGTCAATTTTTTTCAAAGCTTACTATGAATGAACTAAATCCTAGAAAAAATTTTAGGTTAGAGCTCCGAGTTTTTTTATTTTTTTTTTAACTTTCAAAAATATACAGGGCTGATGCTTGCTAGGTGATGATTGTCGTACTTAGCATGCTATGACTTATCACTATACAAATATTTTAGCTTTACCAGCCCAACATTACTCAAAGGGTTCACTAGCTCTCCTAATATTAATTAAATATCTCCGCCACTAGTAAAAATTAAATTTTGAAAATTTGAAATCATTTCACACAAAATAAATGGGACATTCCAGTTAAAATAACAAACATAATATGTGTAGCTCAAAACTGGGAAATCTGACAACAATACCAATATCACTGTTCAATTCTACCTGACCAAAAACCACTTAATACGAAATTTTGTAAAAGCGGTTTTAAAAATATTTAAGTGCTTCTGAACTTCTTACTAATAATGAGGTGTTGTCATATATTAGCATTCTGAGCAACTGGTACAAATGGAATTGTGTAAACTTATTAAATTTGGCCTGCCCAACTTCTGCAATAAAATTAAATGAGACATTAAATTTAAAAAGCAAAAATTACATGTAGCGCAAAACTTGAAAGTAGGGCAACGGAGTCAACCTCACTGTCAAAATTCTGCATATTTAAGAGTAGCAGTATTTCTTACTAACCCACTATGTAACATATTTTAGTTAAAATACCCTTTTATACTGAGTGAGTTTTTTTAGATGTTTAGTACGAGAACCTCAAAAACCGTTGCAGCTCAGAAATGCTTAAATGGGGAAAAAATTGTAGTTTAAATCATTTTTTGTTTCTTCTAAAAAAATTACCTATGTTCGCAATGAAAAGGTGTGACCTCTGATATTTCATGTGCTAATTAAAAAAGGAACCACATTTTATCCAAAATCGGTTTGTTAATTTTCAATTCACTTTTATCATTTCTATTAATTTATATCTTCAAATCGTTTAAAATGATACAGGTCATTGTAAAAATCAATAGGAAAGTATGAAAATCGATCAAAACACGACCTATCCACATTGCATTAAAATTACTTTTATATTAATTAAAATCAGAAAAGTCCAATCAGGACCCACATTTTGACAGAAGTATTTTTATAATGCATATCAAGTTATACATAACTGTTCAACTTTAAATGTTTACAAAAAATGTTTTTAAAACTCACCAGCTAACTCTTCTACTTGATCAATTAACTCATCCAATATTCTATCGTTGTCCTTGAAATGCGGTATATCTTTTAAAAACCCTTCCTGGCGATCTTCACTTTTCTCTAGGAACCTAAGTTCTTTTAGAGACAAATTGTTTAAATCTGAAATAACTGTTGTAAGTTGGTAAGGATTCATTGTTTTTGAGGTATTGTGGGACGGTGGTGAAAAACTAAAGTTTGAAGAAAAACTTGGACTTGTTCTTTTTCTCCATCTAAAAATGACGGAACTTTTTCACTTTAATATATCGTGGCCTTAGAGCAGAACTAGCCTAAGTTATGACAAATGGAAAATGTAGTACAGAAAATAAAGCTAAAAAAAAGGTATAACCTGGCAATTCTTTGGTCCTGCATGGATTGACTTGAAATTTTAACAGAGGGTAGGGTATAGCCCAAGGATCAAAACCTATATTGAACCAAAGGGCGCCAAAGCCCTGGGGGTGGTTGCCACCCCTCCTAAGAGGTGGAAATTTTTTATTACATTTTAACCACAAAAATCAATCAGAAAAGTGATTCTTAATAAAAAATGTTTTATAATTTTTTTCATAACACTCATATTTCTCAAGTTATTTGCGATTGAAAATAACAATTTTTCGACAAAAAATCGACGGTTTAATGGGTTTTTCGCGAATAATTCGGAAATTATGTATTTAATCAAAAATTGTAAACAGCAATATTGTAGGTTTTAAAACGACAAACAAAATTATTTTATTATATTTTTTTACGACCAATACAAACTGAGATACGGAGTGTTAATTGTTAGCTTTTTTCGTCAAATGCAAAATTTGATGGATTCAATGTCAAATAACGACAAAATGCTGCATTTTGCGAGGAAAGTTTATCAAACCTTTTTTAAAGTACATAATCTGACTTAAAAAAGTCTTTAACATAAAAATTAAGTGAGGTATGAAAAAATAAGGTCAGTTACTAATTTTTGCTACGAAAAAATCAATAAAACAACCCCTAACTACTCCCCAAATTCAAACTGTACTATATATACTATTTTACAATTTTCTTAAGCTCAAATTTTCCAGAAGGTAGGCATTTTAAATGAGCTAAAACGCAATTCGCTGCCGTTTTTAAAATATTTGTTTTGGAAAAAGTTGTATATAGAAAAGTTTCTTTAAATGATCCAAAGATTATCGGTTATGTTAATTGATTTTTGGTAATGTAAATAATTAACACATGAAATTTCCCAAAATTACAAAACCGTAAAAATAACCAACTTTCCGATAATCTTTGGATCATTTTAAGAAACTTTTCTATCTACAACTTTTTCCCAAAAATATTTGAAAACGGCAGCAAATCGCGTTTTAGCTCAATTTAACGTGCTACGGCATCCTCTTAAGGAAAAATGCTAACCATTAACATGCCGTATCTTGGATCGTATTAGTCGTAGAAACATTATAAAAAAATAATTTTGTTAGTCTTTTTAAAACCTAAAATTTTGTTTTCTACAGATTTTTTTTAATGCAGAATTTTCGAGTTGTTCACGAAACCTCAATTAAAAACTTCGATTTTTTTGTCGAAAAATTATTACTTCCAATCGCGAATAACTTGATACGTATTAGTTTTACGAAAAAGAACGTTTTTTGCTTAGAAACACTTTTTCAATCGATTCCTGTTGTTAAAATGTAATAAAAATTTCCAACCCCTATGGAGTGTAGCAACCACTGCCAGGGTTTTGGCGTTGTTTAGTTCGATATAGGTTTTGATCCTTGGGCTATACCCTAGCTTCTGTTTAAATTTCAAGTCAATCCATGCAGGACCAAAAATTGCCAGGTAAAATGCTTTATTTCCTGTGCTAATGTGTTTCAACTTAGGTTTATTTATAAGTATCTTAATTTACAATTGTAACAAAACGGCAGGAAATTTTTAAATTTTAAGACTCCCCCTTGTAAGGATATATTTTAAACAAATTTTAATGCATAATTTGTTTATTTGTAATGTGAAATACTCTTTTGAAACATTGAACTTATTTATGCATTCCAGACCTACGACTCCTGTTTGTTGACAAGTAGCACGAATCATGGTTGTACCGAAAGCAGTGGCGACGCAGCCCAAAACTAGAAAACTGACGCCACTGACCGAAAGAGCTCTTTTTATTCAGCATTTTATTAAGACACACAATATATATCTACGTTTATGAAAACCGCCGAATACTAGTAAAGTTAACCTATCTTTAATAATTATTTGTTTTATTGTTTAATATTATTTTTATTATTTATCAACAAACAAAAATGAAACTGGGAGACACGTTTGACACCTACGAAGATTTTGTCGAAGGCTCTTTATAACTTAAAAAATATGTATGTACATCTTTTAGGAAAAGAAAAGCCAGAAGTATTTAGCGGAAAGAAAAAAAATGATCGTTTTATAGAACTAAAACTAAAGTATTAACAATTAAAGTATGCATGTATTGAGGGTGAAACAAACTTTAAAATTCTCAGGAAAAGGAAAAAAAAGTTACAAGATAAATAATTAATAAAGACGGCTTATTTCTTTAAGCATATTATCAAGGTTTAAAAAATGTATTCAAGTTCTCCCCTATGGGTCAAGGGTTACGAGCGTTGACCCGTAAGCGACAGGTCCCGGGTTCGATTCCGGATAGATAAATAACTTTTGTTTTCTTTTAATATTTTTTGTTGATAATTTTTTATACATTTTTTTTTTTTTTTATTATTTATAATTTAATTAAAAAAACAAATTCCACTTTTTAAGAATTTTAAATTATATCTAATTGCTGACTTTAATGCTGACGATGACGTCCCGATAAATTATTTCTTCCCCTTTCCTGCCGGACAATATTTTTTTGCCAACACGCATTTGATAACAATCACAGAATAAACTGGGATGCTTCTAGTATTTTAGCAAAGGAAACTTGTTCTAAAAAACGCAAAATTAAAGAAAGTGCGTATATATTATTAAATAAAGATAATTGTGTAGCATCAATTTCAGTTAATTTAAATAACACTTGGTTGCCTTTGCTCGATACTGAAGTATCTTCAGGAAAGCTAAAAATCAATTAACTCATTACCTTTTTTGTCTTAATAATAAATACACCAGTTACTTATGTCACTCATGACACATATGTCAAACTATTTTCAGTTTGAGATTCCAAAAGCACAAAATTTAATCATTTCTTATTTAAATATTAGTTAGTTTTTTATTTTTATTTTTTAAGTTCATTTTTAACTTGACAACGGTGGCAGACTTGCCACCGAAACGTCGTTTTTAATTCGAATTTTTGGGTTTTTTGGGGGTTTTCTTTTATTTTGTTTCAGGCGACCGGCAAGTTCATAGGGGTCAATAGGGCTGAACAGGGTCAGCTCGTATACCCCAGGACCAGGACCGAAGCGGTCCCATTCTTTCCAGGCGTGTACCTAACAAAAAGACCATCCAATAAATGAATCCGCCTAACCAATATAGAGCATATCTTCTTTCAAAAAGTCGTTTGAAAATGACATAGTATGTCGAAACTGCAGTAACGCAAAAAGCAATATAAAATATGTGACAAAATAACAAAGTAAAATTTGTGTTTTTATTACATTCTACGTAATAAATGTTTTCTTAAAACTAAAATTATATTATCCTACTATTAAAAAGCTTTTAGCACAATAAAACCCTTAAAGGTTATTGTATACTTCGATCATAAACCACCCTAGTTAATATTTTAACACTGATCCTTTTTTTCAAATAATAAATACGTACAAAGAAACAAGGGAACTCCGAATCTTTAAAAATAGCTCCTCCCCTTGTGTGGGCGGTCAACACAACCCCTATTGTAAAATATTTATAGCATCAACACAGTATCTATCAGTATCATTAAGCAAGAGTATCTTTAAGTTAGCTGTACAATTAAGTTAGTTTCTCTTCTTAAAAAATTCTGTAACAGTAAAATTATTTTAAAAAATTAATAAATACTTAAATAAATCAAAGGGCATTTAATTTTAAATAGTTAAATAAATAAAACGAAGAGGTTTAAAAGATAAAACAAAAACAAATATTAATTTGTGGCATCGGACAGTCCAGTCACAACAGTTTGGTGGCATTTGGTGGTTCTTGAAGAATCACTACAATTTGGTGGAGCGATGTCCTTTAAGAACCATTACAATTTGGTGGAGCGGTGGTTCTTGAAGAAATCATCACAATTTGGTGGAGCGGTGTTCTTTAAGAACCATTACAATAGTACGCTTCTGTTTTTTCTTTGAATCAATATTGTTTTTAAAATAATCATTTACTTTGAAGTTAATTTGGTCTCTTGTTATTTTTTCGTGCAACGAACGGTTTTCACGGGTTCAAAAAATAAAATGGTATATGGTGTTTTGTATGTAAAATTCTTTTTGTCTAATTTGTATTAAAAAATGGTCAAAACTTACATTACTACAATTTAAACTTAATAAAAAATAATAATCAGTAGTTATAATTTTTAATAAAAGTAAAAACGATTTTTACATACAAAACACCGTATCAGATTTTAGCATCAAAATGGCTTTTATTTTTTTAAAGGAAAACCATTCGGCGTACGAAAATATAACAGGGGACCAAATTAACTCCAAAGTAAATAATTATTTCAAAAAATTGACTCGAAGAAAAATCAGTAGCATACTATTATTATTATTTCTTTTAAAGTAATAATAACTTTTATTATATTGTGTAAGAGCAGAATAGTTCTTCATAATGTATAAAAGTTTTAATTTTCATAAAATGTTCAATAAAGTTTTTAATTTTATTCTGGAGAAGAGCCAAATAATATTTTGTTTATACTATTTTCTTCTTGAAAAAAAATCAATACAAATCTTGTTCGAACGCCACTGGTAAAATGTTTTAAAAACTTTTGCAGCAAAAATGTAATGTAATGGTCAAAAGAAGTGTACCAAATTTTGTGATAATACCTGGAGTTGTAGGAAAGTTATGACAAGAAAGGCATTTTTTTCTTGCATCATGTAGTTTTAAAGGGAAAATATCAACTTAAAAATAACCCTGTCTATTATATAGAATGTTTTGATGAATGCGCTTTACAAACACATCTTTAAAAAAAAACTATAGGTATTGCATGCGTTTTATAAACTTGTTTTGACGAAAGCGATAAATAAGGATCAACAACTATTATTTATTTTTAGTAATAGTTTACTTACCTACCAGAGTTGGGTAGTATTGGTATACGACCCAACTCTGTTACCTACGAAGAGAACACATATTATTTTTATTAACAAACAATATCTCCTTGTAACAAAAAAATAGAGATTTTTGTAAGTTGCCTTATTAGAATCGGGTATTATTTATACCAGCCTTATTAAAATAGTGTAATTTAGAGTTATTGCAAATCATGTTGACACTATTATTAATGATTTCAAAAATATGAAAAAAAAATCAAGCAGTTTTTCTTTCTTGTTTTGTATTGTACGCTTTTGTTTTACACAATTACAGAAATACATTTGAAAAAGCAAGGTTTAAAGTATTTTTACATTCAAAAATTTTACGATTATTTGGTCGACAGCCGTTCAGTTACACCAACAGTTTTAAAGCAAAATAAGGCACGACCGAAAACCGGCATAAATAAAGCCAGACACTATCCTTATTAGGGAGTCCTTATTCCACCATGCATCTGCGCAAGCTTAGATGTCAAAATAAGGCCGGTATTATTAGTGCCTGGCCTTATTTCACTGTGCAATATTTCTCCAATAACTACTTCTATAATATTGTTGTGAAAGCATCTTTTACAAGTAAAATACAAAAAATACTCTTTACTTTTGTTTAGAATATTAGAAATCAAAATTCTAAATCAATATCATACATGTTTTCGGCCAAAAATCTCGCATACAAATGAGCCAGCGCGAAAAGAAATTTAGCTTTTATACCACTAAAACGTGGGTATTTTAACCAATAGCGTAAAGCGACAATTTGTAGAATTTTGTCGAGAACTGCAAAATTTGTTAAGTTCTCAAAATTTAACTTTGCGTCAATAAATTGTTAATAACATTTTAGTGTTTAAATAAAAAGTAAAATTTTGGGATTAACTTTTAAAACAAATTAAAACCTTTAATATGACATAAAAATCAACTCTTAAATAGCTAAATTAAAAAGTTATTTAGAAAAATCCTTATGGAAACCTTCTAAAATAGCACCTTGACTAGGTAAAAATTTCTGGGAAATTTTTATTTTAATTTTGTTTTCAAATTTAAAATTAACACATTAATGTTGACGTTTTGATAAACGTACCATATAAAAATTTCGGTTAAATGACTTTTCTTTTGGCTGGAAATTGACTTGTTAAACTTGGCGTAACTAACAAAACTTAATACAGTAAGGGGCCTTTTGCTTGCTTGGTACAACGCAGCTTACTGATTGGTTGAAATTGCAAATGACGATTTAGCGGAAGGGTATAAAAGAAATCGTGACTTTTACTAAAAAATTAGATGGTTTTTGATCTTTATGCAGTTCACGTCTCTCTAACATGTGTTAGACCTCAAGACAGCGCGCCCTTGTCAGTCGCTAGCAATATACCCTGCATTTGCACGTAGCAGGTGAAAAAAGGGATCGACACTTAAACTGGAGAAAAATCGCGTATCCGGGTTAGGGAAAATTGGCGTTAAATAAAAAAGGCTTCGCGGAATGTTGATCTGCCTACGACTTCACTCAGGAGGATTGGGATAGTGCTCTATCATCCTCTAGAAACAAGCTTTCTTATTTTAACCGAAATTAGATTTTTCAAAGTCCCTACGAAACCTAGTTACACCATAAGTGTTGGGCAATCCTTGGGAGTAGTTTGGAATAGCACTTCTTATAAAAAAATTTAATAACTTTCCTGAAAAAGCCTAAGCTATCTCTAGGTTTAAATTTAAATTGTGACTTTTTCCAAATTTAGACATTTTTTCAAAAACTTAAGTGACAAGTTTCCAAATTGTAACTTTTTGAAAAAACTATAAAAACACTTTTTTAGTGAAAATTAACTTTTGTGCTTTTAAATAAGCAAAAATAAAATAATAAACTTTTTAAAAAGTTAAAGACTTTTGTTTAAAACAAATTCCGGATTTTGGAATTTGACTGCTTTTATTATTATATATAATAAAACTATGTCGATAAAACGTGCGTGCCGATAAAACTTAAAAAGAAGTCCCTATACAATAAAGGGACTTATATAGTGTAATAGCCTTTTATCCCCCCTCGAACAAAAGTTCTGCATCGAAGAAATGAAACGGAAGAAGAGCACGAAGCATGTTTACAAAATTAACGAACCAGAATGAGCACCCTGAGAAGCAAAAAAGCAAAGGAAGTATTGAAGAATCAAGAATTTTAAAAGATAATCTAACAAAGGAGCATTCCACAACGCGACGAAAAATATTACAATCATAAATATGCTGTAATCGGAAAAATAAATAACATTAGCCAATTTAGCCACGTAAAAAAATCTGTAAAAAAGCAGGTCTCTGTTGCATGAATGAAAAAATCGATTACCACCACTGGAAGCACCTCCTACATTACATGACCGGGGAAACACTAGAATCAAAACACTTTCTTCAAAATATCATTATCAGCTATATGTAGCTTGCTCAAGAGTAGGAAATTCGAAAAATTATATATATATCCTCCTAGAAAAAGCAATAACGAGAAGCGAGATTAATGTCGGCTCCTTTGATGTTTTGGGGTCTGATTTTCATAACCTCGAGTTTGACACTGTTGACGTAAACACAACTTATTTTCGAGAAAAGTAACTACAAGTTGTGAACAAACAGTCTCTACACTGAGAAAACTAATAAAATTGTTCGGCGAAGTTGTTTAGTCCGAGGCCTAATGTACTTAATTTTTTTTAATTTCTACATATTAATTATTTATAATTTCTTTTTTCTCTTTGCTACGAAATATTATGCTTCATGGTATAGGAGTCCAAGTAAATGCATCATAGATAATGCAAAATATATTTTTCTTAAAACAAGTGCAATAGGATAGGCTAAGAGGAAGCCTAAAAATTTACTACAGACTTCACGAATATAGAGTTTACAAGATCACAACTGCACAAAAGAAATAATATTTTGGCAAAGTCATTTTTGATTTTAAAAAATGCTTGTAAAAGAAATACGACTCAGGAAGAGAAAATTTTGAGTTTTTGTGCAGGGTGCGCAAAAGCTTAACGTTATCATTGGTATAAAGAAATGACCTGGAATTTCTCCAAATTTAACATTTTCTTTAGAATAAAGTTAAAGAAAATTGTGAGGTTATGTGCTTTTTCAATCTTAACGCTTTAAAGAAAAATATTTAATTTTTAACATTCATGCATTTTTGAAGCTAACTTTGAAGAACAATGTCGAACACAGAAACGAATTTCCAAAAGGCTTTAATTTCTGAAGAATATTTTTCTAGGTTAAAATTAAATTATGACCTATATGCATAAACTCATGAACAAATTTCAGGCTAAAGTTAAAGCTAATACTAATACTAAACTTAAGTTCTTCTGAATAAACCAAGCTTAAGGAAAATTGTAAGGTTATGTGGTTTTCAAATTTTGACGCTTTGACGTTTATTTATTATTGAAGCTAAGTTTTAAGTACAAGATCAAATTTCCAAAAGGCTTCAATTTCTGAGGAGCATTTTTCTAATTTGAAATTAAATTACGACCTACCTACATAAACCCATAAAAATATCGATGCTTAAGTTAAAACTAATAGCTAAAACCAATTTTAATTTTTTCTGCATAAACTAACATTTTTTCTGGCTTTTTTAGTCACCTATTTCTTTATGCAAATCAATAATAACAAAGTTTTCTTGATTCCATTTCAGACATAATGTGGTATTCTGTTGTATATGAGTAATTATTAGACGATCATGTTTATACATACCAAAAATGGTCCCTGGAAAAAGAAAAAAGACTTATTCCTTCTTCTGTTTTAGATGGGCAACTGCGGTAAGCACAATGATATCCTGGTAATAGTTTAGAAAATATATTATATTCAGGATAGGTATACAAATCTTAAAATTTCGTCACAACTACGCTCTCAAACTAATTTCCAAAATTAGCACACTACACAACAACGGATTTTAACTCGATCAACACGTCCGAACACATAAGCTCGCTAACTAAAGTGGAAAGGGAAACTGGGGAAAACAGCTGATATGTTTGACGGAAACACAGCTTGGTCCGCGCATGCTCTATAGATAAACGATTTTGGCGGGAGGCCTAGCTGTCGCTTCTCGTTATGTTTCTTCTCGGCTATCATTACTAAAAATTCCCGTTTTTTAAATTAATTTCAAAATTTTTGTGTTTTTATAATCAAAACGGTGATTATTTCTTCTTTCGTGATTAGTCAAAGCTATTGCGTTCTTTTAGTCGTATTTATGACCTTTTAGTCTATTTTCTAAGTATGGACTTGTTTGTCCGATATATGTAGTTTCGCAGTTTCCACATAAACAATGTTGCTTGTTTTTTCTTCAGGTGTTCTAGATTTAATTTTTTTTGCCAAAAGATTATGTGTTATGTGGCAGACTTGTAAATTGTACTTCCCGAGTAGGTGCTGAAACTGTTGAGATAATCCAGTAACATATGGCAAGAAAATGTACCTTTGAGGCTTATTTTTAGGGTTTTTTCTTAAATTTTCCGAGTTGTAATATTTGTTTATTCTATTTTTAAAAAATTTGATTATTAAATCCATTGGATAGTTAAGGGGGGCTAAGGTCAAATCGTACAAAAAAGCCATGTTTTCGTGATTTTTTTTCTGACGACACAGTTGAAATTTATTTACTCAACCAATGGTACATTAAAGTATGACATTCAAAGAATGTTTCATCAAATTTTACAAAAAAATATTAAAAAATACGGCAATGGCAGCAATTGTTCGGACGTGTCTCGAAAAAAGTTGAATTGCGGTGCCCCTCATAACTTGGTGCTGGATCATCCGAAATCAAAAAATCAAAGTTCATTCGTTAGATAATAGTTTTCCCCAGGTAACGCTGTCGAATTTTTATTTTTTTTCCAAATTTTTTCATTTTTTCGAACACTGAGGTGAAAAACACAATTTTGTGGGAAAAAATCGGCTAATTTGTTATTGCAAAATAAAAATTATATAAAAAAAAACTCGACAGCGTTACCTCGTAAATGATGTACAGAAATAGTGTTTAAAATTTCAAAAGGATCGGTGCAGTAGTTTTGGAGTTATCAGGGGCACCGACTTTGAAAACGTGAGTTGTGAATTGAATACCTTACCCCCCTTAAGTTTTAAAGTATTTTTTGCTTTTTAAATACATTTCTTACGAAACTCCGGATCAGATAGCCCTAGAGCTCTATCGGCAAGTCCTATAGTAACTAATTTTTTTTGTGAAATCGGGTGGTTTGATTTAAAATTAATGTACCTCGAGGACCATGTCAATTTTGTGTACCATTCGGTTTTTATTTTGTTTCTTGTATAATGTAATGTAGTATCTAAAAGTTTATTTAATTATTTTGTTCAATTTCAATAGTGAATTGTAGTTTTTATGAAAATTATTAAATTGTTTTAGTATGTTGTCTGTTTTATGTTTTGGTACAGCTGTAATATCTTATAAATTTTGAATTTTTGGTCAAAGAATCATAAAACAAAATATATATTGAAGTATGGATGAAGAAATACTTACATATCAGCACATTGAACATTCCTTTGGAAGAAACATAACAGAATGCAAAAAGCAATATGAAAATAATTACAGAAAACTAGTAAGACAGAAGAATAGAAGAATAATTTACCAAGTTGCAAGACAGAAAATACAACACCAACATTTTTAAATTTGAAACTAAGTCATATACAATTCAAGTTGTAAACCTTGAGCGTAAGTTTAATAATCATAATTTGAGCAGGTTAATTAGTACTACTCTAAACCTTAAAGTTTGGGCCCAAATTTTGCGGTAGATATTAGAAAAGAACCAGAATTGCCTACACACGATAAATTATTCAATATTGAAGTCAGTATAAGTCAATTAAATAATCAAGATAAGAATGAAATTCGTAGTAAAATGTGTAATATTTTACCAACGATTCTTTCACACTTAGATGTTTTACCTCCATAAGCCCCCGTATAACCACTTCAGAGCCTATTTTTTCTAAATGGGCACCAGATGGCGCTGGGGTCAAATCTTGTAGTTTCACACGGAAAACGCTTTATAGCGCTGGAATTGCTCCTTTGGGGCTTGGGCAAAACCTTGAAAACAGATGTCACCGTTGTTTTACCTAGTATTAAAAACGGCCGCAAGATGATGCCATGATAAATTTATCAGCGTCGTCTCAAATTATTTATTAATTTAAGGTTAATATTGCACTACTTACACAGTATGTACCTACCCAAATAAATCTAATGTAAATGTTGCCGAATATTACTTATAAATGATAAAACTATAACCACTGAACAATATTTGTATATGTTTTTGTTTGAAAACTAAAAATTATTTAATGTATGCCATATTATTATCCTTACATAGTATAAAATAAAGTCCCTTTTTCGGTCTGTCTGTATGTATGCTTAGATCTTTAAAACTACTCAACGGATTTTGTTGCGATTTTTTTAAATAGAGAAGAGGATGGTTTATGTGTACAATAATATCCAAAAAACATATACAGAGTGTTTAAAAAATGTTTATATTTAAAATTTGATATTGGTTTTACTATTCGTACCGAATTTTGATGCAGTCTTTTTAATATATAGAGTGATTCAAGAGGAAGGTTTATATGTATTATAATATCCAAAAAACATATACGGAGTGTTTAAAAAATTGTTTTACATTTAAAATTTCATATTGACGTGTGATAGTGATTTAAAAGGAATTTTTATATGAATGATAATATCAAAAAAAAAAAAAACAAATACAGAGTGTTTAAAAAATAATTTACATTTAAAATTCGATATTACTCAACGGATTTTGATGTGGTTCTTTTAATAGAAAGAGTGTTTTAAAAGGAAGGTTTATATGTATAATAATATCCAAAAAAAATATGCAAAGTGTTTAAAAAATTATTGACATTTAAAAATTGATATTACCAAAGACAATTATAGTTTAGTGAAACTGACTGCGATATTACTCAACGGATTTTGATGCGGTTTTTTAATAGATAGAGGGATTCAAGAGGAAGGTTTAACTGACTACATGTATAAAGAAAAGTCGCTTCCCCGTCTGTATGTATGTATGCTTAGATCTTTTAAACTACTCAATGGATTTTAATGCAGTTTTTTAATTAATATATAGAGTGATTTAAGAGGAAGGTTTTTATATGCATAATTAGCTTTGGTTAAATATAAATCTGGTTAGATAAAATTTAATGCGTACGAAGCCGCGGGTATTATACTGTAAAGAGGATAAGTTTGTAACTACCTGTATGAGCGTCGATAGTCCAGTGGTAGAATAAAACTATCAAGTAATGCCAAATAAAGAAATTTTACAAATACCTTCATACGTGACCGAAGAACATTTTTAATTAAATAAATTTCCCTGTCCCGACATATTATGGTTTTCTTTTTATTTAAAGTTGGTAAAATGAAAAAAAAAAGAGGTAAAAAAGTGTTTAAATAAATTTATGCTTACAACTTGATATACGAAAATCTAATTTACACATATGAAGCACTACAGAATTTATCTGAATGGTACTAGCGGCCTAACTTGTTGGAGTTAGGGATGGGAAAAATTCACTTTTTAAAGGAAAGTGAAATTTGAACCAGGCGGTGTGGGGGCTTGCCTTAACCGGCCGGCCAAGTGGATGGAAACCACAATAAAAACCCCCTCAAATCAAGGTGGAACAGCGTAAGCCAAAGATATGGCGTAGTTGACAAAGCTCGACTGCGGGGCCAAAGGGTAAGTTGGTTACGATTATGCGGACTCCGGGGCACCAGGCGCACCCCGGTTTTACTAGCCTTCCCTTGCAATGCGGGGCTCTGGCAAGGGCGACTGCACTTTCCCTAGCTACTCGTGGGAACTATATGGACACAAGTAGAAATAAAAAACCCGAGGAGGACTCAGAAATGAACGACTCTTCAACAGTAACGGAAGAAGGGGCAACTTCGGCTGCGGACTCCTTCCAAAGTGTCCAAGAAGGAGGAGTAGCCTCGGCTACGGACTCCTCTCAGGATAAAGGAGGGGCTGCCAAGGCAGCGGACTCCACTCCTGAAGTGGACAAGGTCACTGGGGATCTAAATCAAATAGATCTCGAAACCAAGAAATTAAGCGGGGCCCAAAGAAGGAAACTTCTTAAGGCCCAAAAAATGGCAGCCGGTACGTGGACTCGAAAGAGTCCATACCAAATGTCCGGCAAAAACAACAACAAAAAAGGTAATGAACCGGGAGCAGGACCAGGCAAGTCGGGTACAAGTCAGGCTAAGCTGGGAACAGGTCCGGCTAAGCCTGGTAAAGGACCGACGTTACCTAAATCAAAGGTGGGGGAGAAGACGAAGACAACGGGTACTAAAAGACCTTTGTCTGACTCGAGCACTCCACCAACAAAAATCCTTAAAAGAGCAGGGGCGCAAGCGCGCAGACCGGCTCTTATAGGGATGCTACAATAGGCATCAGTATGGCTGTCATAGACCGGCGCCATCCTGATACCACCCTGAATCAGGATCAAGCAGGCCTGATCAGAAGCAGGCTGGAGCAGGCTGTCTTTGACACCACTAGGGAAGTCAGGACAGGCTTCAGTTTGTGAGAACCACATTTAGCGCGGGGGTTCTGTGGATGACCTGCGCAAATGCGCGTACCAAGGCATGGCTCACTGAGACGGTGCGGGGGCTGGGACAACTTTGGGAGGGGCTGATTTGACAGTCGTCGAATCAAAGGACCTCTCGAAGAGGCCCATAGTCCTTGTGTTTGTACCGGGAGCAGGCACAGAGGAGAAAGTGGTCAGGGACCGCCTCGCGGTCCAAAACCCTCGTTTGGAGACGGGGGACTGGCTGCTTAAAAGCAAAAAGATGGGCGAAGGGGGCCAAACACTGACCTTCTCCATCAACGAGGCCACCTACAAGGTCCTGGAAGCAGCCCGTTTCAGGTTATTTTATGGCTTGGGAACGGTAACTTTCAGGGTGATTCGAGGACCTGATGGGGGATTCGAGTAATCCAGATCAACCTCCAACACAGTAAGGCTGCATCAGCGGTCCTTACAAAATCAATGAGGGAACATGATGTGGTCCTCATACAAGAACCCTGGGTAAACCAGGGCAAAATTAGAGGCCTTACGGGGGTAGGTGGAGAGCTTATTTACTGCAGATCCACCCCCAGGTCCCTAGGACCTGTATTTTAGTTAGAAATAATATTAAGGTACTGCCCTTAAATAATTTTTGTTTCAGGGACCTAACTACGGTAAAGATAAGGATCAACACGGCAGAAGGAACGAGGGAAATGGTCCTCGGTTCGGCCTATCTACCAAATGATGATCCCGAACAGCCGCCAACCAGGGAGGTAGAAAGACTGGTGAGAGAATGCAGAGGCAATGGATCGCATCTCATCATCGGCAGCGATGCAAATGCACACCACCAGACCTGGGGAAGCACGGACACCAACCAAAGAGGTGAGTCACTACTACAATTTATAATGGTATATAATTTAGACATTTTAAATGTAGGAAATAAACCTACCTTTGTAACCATTAACAGGAAGGAGGTATTAGATATAACAATCTCAACTACTTTTATAAGTAGTTTTGTTAAGAAATTGGCATGTGACTGATGAGGTGAGTTGCTCAGACCACAGGTACATTAGCTTCACAATTCCAGGTCATAGTCCTGAAATAGAAACCTATCGAAATCCTCGGAAAACCAATTGGGAAGCTTATCAAGCAGACCTAAAACATGGGTTAGAACGAGTGAAAAAGTCGATAAGTAATACGGCAGATCTGGACCTCGCAGCGGAGCAGCTGCAGGACGCAATCCTGACTGCCTTCAACCAAAACTGTCCCGAAATTGCAAGGAAATCCAAGAGGAATGTGGCCTGGTGGAATACAGACCTCGCAAAACTAAGGGCAGAAACCAGAAAAAAATATAATAAACCCCAAAAACAGGGGACTGGGACGAGTACCGCGAGACCCTGACTGGCTATAGCAAAGCTTTGAGGGAAGCAAAAATGAACTCATGGAGAAAGCACTGTGAGGAGGTAGAACAGACTCCAGAATGTGCTCGGCTCCAAAAATCCTTTCTAAGGACCCTCAAAGAACAATTAACTCTCTAGAGAAACGAACAGGGGGTACACACAAAACGGAAAGGAAACACTAGAAGAACTTTTCGGAGTGCACTTTCCTGGGTGCGAAATAATTGATTTACCACCAGACACTGAGCACTATTTAGACCCGATACCAAGAAGAGGTACTGGGGAAAATTTGCGAGTGGCAAAAGAAGTGGTAAATCAAAGCAAGATTAAAATGGGCGATAGATTCCTTTGAACCATTTAAATCACCCGGTCCTGACGGGATCTATCCGGTTATGTTGCAGAAAGGCGACATAACATTATACACCAGGCTTTGCACGATTCTCAGAGCAAGTTTGGGACTGGGATACATACCAAAAGTCTGGAGGCACATTAGGGTGGTCTTTATTCCTAAACCTGGCAAGTCAGGACAGGATAAAGCAAAGTCCCTAAGAGCAATAAGTCTTATGTCGTTTGTACTAAAGACACTTGAGAAACTGGTAGATATGCATATTAGAGGGGGTGTCTTGGTAAACAGACCACTACAAAAGGCCCAATATGCATACACAGCAGGTTTGTCAACGGAAACGGCACTCCATGACCTTGTACAAAGGGTGGAGTACGTTCTGGAAAACAAAGAGGTGTTGTTGGGAGCTTTTCTCGATATAGAGGGCGCATTTGACAACACCTCTTTTGAAGTGATCACAAGGGCGATTCGTCACAGGCAAGTTGACGAAACATGCTGCAGATGGATAGGCTGCATGCTAAAAGACCGTGTGATCCACTCGACACTCTTGGGTGAAACTCTGTCGGCGCGGGTAGCAAGGGGATGCCCACAGGGGGAGTATTATCTCCCCTTCTCTGGAACCTTGTTGTGGACGGGCTGATAGACAAGCTTAAGAGCAACAACCATGAAGTTTTAGGGTATGCGGATGACATAGTCATTGTATTCCAGGGCAAATTCAATACTACGGTCAGAGAGCGAATGCAACAGGCTCTGAATATAGTAGCTACTTGGACGGAAGAGGTTGGTTTAAAAATCAGTCCAACCAAATCCAGAATAGTGCCTTTCACAAAAAGAAGAAAACTAGAGGGGTTGGGTCCTCTTAATCTTCAAGGCACTGAAATACCAATGATAGGGAGGTTAAGTATTTGGGGGTTATATTGGACTCAAAACTCACCTGGAACCACCATTTGGACAAAGTAATCAAAAGAGCGGAAATAGCATTAATTCTGGCTCGCAGAACATATGGCAAAACGTGGGGACTAAGACCACAAATGGTTCACTGGTTGTACAATACTGTGGTGAAACCAGCCATAACATATGCATCCATTGTTTGGTGGACCAAGACCAGACAGCACACGGCTATACTTCGGCTGGGCAAGGTGCAAAGACTAGCCTGCCTTGGCATAGCGGGATGCATTAAAAGTACACCAACAGCGGTCTTGGAGACCCTACTTGATCTCCCGCCACTGCATATAGTGGTACAAGGGGAGGCGAGAATGGGGGTATACAGACTGAAAAATAACCTGAGCAACACAAAAAGTTAGATCAGGACACATGGAAATAAAAATATCATAAGGAGTCCCATAATGGATATGACCCCACAAATCGTACCCAGAAGACCCTTTCAGGTGACAATACACCCAAGGGAGAACTGGGCAAACGAAAATTTCAGACTCTCTCTTCGAGGTCAAACCTGGTATACGGATGGGTCCAAAACCGAAGAAGGGTCAGGAGCAGGTGTCTACAGTGAGATGGGAAACACTCGTTTGACCTTTCCACTGGAAAACCACGCCTCTGTATTTCAAGCAGAAATTTTTGCGATCTTACAATGTGCCAGGATTAACAATCAAAGGCCCCACACAAATTGTACAATCAACATTCTTACGGATAGTCAAGCAGCCCTTGGTGCACTAATTAATCCCAAGGTATCGTCTTAGCTGGTACTAGAATGCCTCGAGGAACTCAGGGAACTGGCGGAACGCAACAACACGAGGTTGATGTGGGTGCCAGGGCATTGCGGAATTCGAAGCAATGAAAATGCAGACGAACTGGTTAGAAGGGGTCAGCCACGACATACGTCGGGCCAGAACCAGTCCTTGGAGTGCCAAAGAGTACCTTCCGGAGTGCGGTACAAAACTTGGTAAAGGACCAGCAAAGACTGCACTGGGAAAGGTTTCCTCAATACATGCATGGGAAAATATACATCAGTGGACCATGCACAAAAAGAGCTAAAGAACTACTTAAAATGGGTAGGAATCAGCTAAGAACGATCACAGGTTTCCTCACCGGACATGCTCCAGTGAAAGAACACCTAAATAAAATGGGATTATACAACGGAGATCTGGACTGCAGATTATGTGGAGCAGAGACCGAAACAGTATCCCACATACTGTCAGAGTGTGAGGCACTGGATCACAAAAGACAGGCAATCTTCGGGGATATATGGTACGCACCCAGCAGACCTATACCGCCTTCTTCAAGGAACTAGGGTACTGGAATGGGTACAATAAAACGGGAGTTTGGTACAATAAGTCTTCAGGCTGCAGTGCCACCGGACATGCAGACGGCTCCCTGGGAAAAAAAGTGAAATTTCACTTAAAATTTTAATTAAAATTCTAAAATTTTTGAAATTTAAGTAAAATTTCAGAAATTTATTGAAATATTGAAAATGTTAAATTTGCTAGTAAAATTTCACTAAACTTTTTGAAAGTTTTATCTTGTACAACAAAAAGTATGTCATGATCAAGTAAATAGTATTACATTATATGTTTGTAGAAAATGAGCTAAAAAATTGTAGGTTATAAAGGTACAAAGTATAACAAAAGTATTCTTGGTATTTCATGTTAACTCTTATTATATGTGCTATTTAGAAAATTTAGAATTAAGACTGTAGTCGACGAAAACAATGGTACATTTTACTTAAGTTTATAATTTTGCGAAAATGACTTGATCACTTGATCAAAGCTGTGTTTTTAAAATCAAATTTAAGACTTTTTGAGTCATTTTATTATAAAAATTTAAAATAAATAATTTTTATAACTTTTATATTAATTTCCTAAAACTTTTGGATACTCCTGTAACAATAATAAAGTCATTTAAAGTGCTATTCAAAGTGTTTTTTTTTTAATATTTTGCTTAAAAATAAAAAATAAAGGTAGTTTACTTTTGGAGAAAAATCAAGTTTTTAAGGTTTTTGCGTACCCTGTATACAAAATTAACATTTTCTTTTTGTGAATCACATACAAAATGCTGATATGTCTTGACTAAAACTGCGATATATTATAAATGTCGGTTTTGTCGCTTGTGTTAAAAATGCATACGGTAAATGAAAGAAAATGGTCGCAACCTGTATAATTCCGACTTACTGAAAAGCCGTTTACCTATAAAAAGAAGCACTGCAATAAGGTTATTTAGAAACCCAAATATCATTGGTACTGTTAAAACAGTTCAAAAGTTATAATTGACGTAAGTTTTTTTCTATACCAACTATGAAGTACTAATATTATTTTGACTCTATCACCCCATTTTTGACCTCACCTTACTTAAGTAAAATGTACCATTGTTTTCTCGACTACAGTCTTAATTCTAAATAAATTTTTCTATAAGATATTGCTTAAAAATGAAAAATAAAAGTAGTTTACTCTTGGAGAAAAATAATGTTTTTCAAGTTTTTGCGAACCCTGTATACACAATCAACATTTTCTCATTGTGAATCATATTTTTTACAAACAAAATTTTTTATGAAAATTGACTTTTTTGAAAAATGAAATTTGCGGTCAATTTGTTCCCTTGGAAACCCCATCCGTAAATATTCTGTATAAGCGCCTTTGAACATTAAGCGGAAGAAGGAAAGTCGGGCGACGGATTTAACAAGTCTACTTGTGTATCCGGTTGGAGATTTTAAAAGTCGCAGTTAGTCAATAGTTTGACTATGGACGGTATGGAGCGTGAAAACGTTATCGCCCTGTGGGTTTTATATCGGGTGCACCCTATCAACATGAAAAGGGAAAAAATTGGTGTATTTTACATAGTGGCGGAATTACATATTTGCCGCTCGTGGACTATTAATTTTTTGCCGCTCCTATTTTTAGTTATTACTTGGGAAACAAATTTTGAAGGGATAAAAAGCTCTTTACTTTTATGGTGATTATGGTGGATGGCATTAAAGATGGCCGCCGAGGACACAACTCACTTAACAGCGGAGCTAAAAAGTTCTCAAAAGACGAGTTAGTCGATATATTAATTAATAAAACAGTGCCAAAACGAAACAAATGTGACTTAGTAACAAATTTTGTGAAAGATTTGTGCGCGATGTGCGAAGTTTTTGAGAAACAACAAGAAATTGGCTCAAGTCATTCATCAACAGATACAGTTATACAAAATGGCTACCTCAATGATGGTTTTATAAGTTCTCAACTAACACAAAATTCTTCGCTGAACTCGCAGCGGATATCCAACACTCAAGATTCAGTGATTTCGGATTTGATGCGTGAAAACAGTGTAATGAAGTCTGAAAATCAGCTACTGAGAGAACTGGAAATCGAAAGGTTGGAAAGAATTAACCTACAAAATTTTAAAATAAACATATTATTAAACAATGATTGCAACAATCCAAAATGTGTGCAAGGACGAATTTCTTGTAGTAAATCGGAATCCGTACATCGTCAGCCATCTAGGGACAGCACGTCGCAATCAACGCAAAATTCAACTAGAGCGCCACCTAAGCAAAAACGTCAGAACTCATCATTATCATTGCCTGGTCAAGGACATGGTAAACAGCAACAAACGGAACCTTTGCAAGCACAACCAAACAGGGATCGTGCTAGTGTATTGCACCAATGCAGACGCGACATCTATCGTAGGAACGGGTAGGGAGCTACCTCAAATATGCTGCAATCTGCTACCATAGAAAGACAAAATCTTGCAAAAAGAGTATTCACGTCTCTAACCTTAAAACTGAAACGAGAACAGAAGAAATTGTGAACTTTATTAAATCGGTTGTAAACGATATAAATAATGAACAAATATTTATTTCATTATTTATATCGTAATAAAGTTCACAATTTCTTCTGTTCTCGTTTCGGTTTGGGTTTGTCATCTTTATGGTGGCAGTGCGCTATGTTAGTATCCCCGTCTCAGTGATCTAATCTAAATGTTATTGGTACTGTTCGCTGATGTATTGGTTCTGACGTTTTGCAGGTGGCGCTCTATGAAACCACCGGTGTTACATTGCTGTCCAAATATACGAATTCGTCACTTACATTTTGGATTGTTGCAATCGTATTTAATAATATGTTTATTTTAAAATTTTTGTAGGTTGAATTCTTTCCCCTTTCATTTCCGAGATTCTCTCGTAGCTGATTTTCAGACTTCGTACACTGTTTTCGCATCAAATCGAGGCTCCTTTGGGTGCGAGTGTTGAACATCCGCTGCGGTTCGGCGAAATTTGTGTTAGTTGAGAACTATAAAACCATCGTGGTAACCATTTATAACTGTATCATTGATAGTGACTGAGCCAATTTCTTTGTTGTTTCTCAAAAAACTTCGCACATCACGCAAATCTTTCGCAAAAATTGCCGCTAAGATCTGTTTGTTCGTTTTGTACTGTTATTGAGTAATATATCGACTAATAAATCTTTTGGCGGCGAAACACTGCTCCGCTGTTAAGAAACAGTTAATGATCCTCGGCAACCATCTTTAATGTAAAAATCCTCGCCAATCTGTAAAGAAACAAGGCTGTCACTGGTAACACCACAATGTGGCAAGAAATGAGGCGACGAAAAGTAATGGTCCACGACAGCAAATATGTATTACGAAACTATGTAGGAAATGCACTTGATTTTCCTTTCATGTTGCGCCGTAAAACCCCGCACGGAACGATGTTTTCACGCTCCATACCGTCCATAGTCAAACTATTGACTAACTGCGACTTTTAAAATCTCCAACCGGATACACAAGTAGACTTGTTAAATCCGTCGCCCGACTTTCCTTCTTCCGCTTAATGTTCAAAGGCGCTTATACAGAATATTTACGGATGGGGTTTCCAAGGGAACAAATTGACCGCAAATTTCATTTTTCAAAAAAGTCAATTTTCATAAAAAATTTTGCTTGTAAAAAATATGATTCACGATGAGAAAATGTTGATTGTGTATACAGGGTTCGCAAAAACTTGAAAAACATTATTTTTCTCCAAGAGTAAACTACTTTTATTTTTCATTTTTAAGCAATATCTTATTAGAAAAATTTATTTAGAATTAAGACTGTAGTCGACGAAAACAATGGTACATTTTACTTAAGTAAGGTGAGGTCAAAAATGGGGTGATAGAGTCAAAATAATATTAGTACTTCATAGTTGGTATAGAAAAAAACTTACGTCAATTATAACTTTTGAACTGTTTTAACAGTACCAATGATATTTGGGTTTCTAAATAACCTTATTGCAGTGCTTCTTTTTATAGGTAAACGGCTTTTCAGTAAGTCGGAATTATACAGGTTGCGACCATTTTCTTTCATTTACCGTATGCATTTTTAACACAAGCGACAAAACCGACATTTATAATATATCGCAGTTTTAGTCAAGACATATCAGCATTTTGTATGTGATTCACAAAAAGAAAATGTTAATTTTGTATACAGGGTACGCAAAAACCTTAAAAACTTGATTTTTCTCCAAAAGTAAACTACCTTTATTTTTTATTTTTAAGCAAAATATTAAAAAAAAACACTTTGAATAGCACTTTAAATGACTTTATTATTGTTACAGGAGTATCCAAAAGTTTTAGGAAATTAATATAAAAGTTATAAAAAATTATTTATTTTAAATTTTTATAATAAAATGACTCAAAAAAGTCTTAAATTTGATTTTAAAAACACAGCTTTGATCAAGTGATCAAGGCATTTTCGCAAAATTATAAACTTAAGTAAAATGTACCATTGTTTTCGTCGACTACAGTCTTAATTCTAAATTTTCTAAATAGCACATATAATAAGAGTTAACATGAAATACCAAGAATACTTTTGTTATACTTTGTACCTTTATAACCTACAATTTTTTAGCTCATTTTCTACAAACATATAATGTAATACTATTTACTTGATCATGACATACTTTTTGTTGTACAAGATAAAACTTTCAAAAAGTTTAGTGAAATTTTACTAGCAAATTTAACATTTTCAATATTTCAATAAATTTCTGAAATTTTACTTAAATTTCAAAAATTTTAGAATTTTAATTAAAATTTTAAGTGAAATTTCACTTTTTTTCCCAGGGAGCCGTCTGCATGTCCGGTGGCACTGCAGCCTGAAGACTTATTGTACCAAACTCCCGTTTTATTGTACCCATTCCAGTACCCTAGTTCCTTGAAGAAGGCGGTATAGGTCTGCTGGGTGCGTACCATATATCCCCGAAGATTGCCTGTCTTTTGTGATCCAGTGCCTCACACTCTGACAGTATGTGGGATACTGTTTCGGTCTCTGCTCCACATAATCTGCAGTCCAGATCTCCGTTGTATAATCCCATTTTATTTAGGTGTTCTTTCACTGGAGCATGTCCGGTGAGGAAACCTGTGATCGTTCTTAGCTGATTCCTACCTATTTTAAGTAGTTCTTTAGCTCTTTTTGTGCATGGTCCACTGATGTATATTTTCCCATGCATGTATTGAGGAAACCTTTCCCAGTGCAGTCTTTGCTGGTCCTTTACCAAGTTTTGTACCGCACTCCGGAAGGTACTCTTTGGCACTCCAAGGACTGGTTCTGGCCCGACGTATGTCGTGGCTGACCCCTTCTAGCCAGTTCGTCTGCATTTTCATTGCTTCGAATTCCGCAATGCCCTGGCACCCACATCAACCTCGTGTTGTTGCGTTCCGCCAGTTCCCTGAGTTCCTCGAGGCATTCTAGTACCAGCTAAGACGATACCTTGGGATTAATTAGTGCACCAAGGGCTGCTTGACTATCCGTAAGAATGTTGATTGTATCAATTTCGACAACGTCAGAACTCATCATTATCATTGCCTGGTCAAGGACATGGTAAGCAACAACAACGGAACCTTTGCAAGCACCACCAAACAGGGATCGTGCTAGTCGTACCAATGCAGACGCGACATCTATCGTAGGAACGGGTAAGGGAGCTACCTCAAATATGCTGCAATCTGCTACCATAGAAAGACAAAATCTTGCAAGTATTCACGTTTCTAACCTTAAAACTGAAACGAGAACAGAAGAAATTGTGAACTTTATTAAATCGGTTGTAAACGATATAAATAATGAACAAATATTTGTTCAGCAACTAAGAAAGTATGAAACTACTACTTCTTTTAAAGTCTCGGTGCCTCAACAATATCTTGACGCTGTACTTAACCCTGACATATGGGGAAATGGTATAAAAGTAAGTAAATTTCGATACTTTCAACCCAAAAATAG